>CATNWA010000187.1:241683-359230 GCA_951230385.1 Staurois parvus | reverse complement strand
GTATGATGGCACTTTTTTCTCGCTATTTTGCGCATATTGTGATCTGCATGTCCCCCATTCGTACAATGAGCATACTGAGTCTCTGTTTTCGGAATATATGATCGAATTATAATACACACACATACACGGCTCAAAAAAAATTAAAGGACGACTTTGTAATCCGGTCGTCACGTCCATGACACCCGGGTATGGTTCGGGTTGGGTAAGTCGCAGGGGGGTTGTTCACAGTTGCAGTGTTTTGGGTGTTCATGAAATTAACAAAGGTGACTAAATGGGCAACAATGGACGACCCCAAAAACAAATGGTTTTCAGGGACATTTTTCCCCTACTTCTTTTTTTTTTTTCCTTTTTGAATTTGGTTCGGGTCATTTGACTATTAGTATGAGGCAATACCTGGCCCTACAGGGGTTTGCACAGGGTCCAATCCCCCGGAGGGCACCAATCCTCCATTGCCAAAAAGGTTTGCGTATCCCCCCCGCACAGTCTCAAAGCAGGAGGAGATTCCAGGAGCAGAGCAGGAGGAGATTCGGAGACGAGAGCAGGGAGGAGTTTTCCAGGAGACGAGGCACAGAGGAGATTCCGGGGAGCGAGAGCAGGGAGGAGATTCCAGGGAGGGAAGCACAGAGGAATTCCGGGAGCGGAGCATGGAGGAGATTCCGGAGCAAGCATGGAGGAGTTTCCCGGGAGACAAGAGAGGGGGAGTTCCCAGGAGAAGGAACAAAGGAGATTCCAGGAGACAAGAGCGGGAGGAGATTCCAAGACAGGGAAACGGAGGAGTTCCAGGAGAAAAGGCATGGGGAGTTTCCCAGGGCAAGGCCGGGGGAAATTTCCCAGGAAAAAGGCAGTTCCTCTGGAGAGCTGGCAGGGGCCGTAGAAGGTCCTTAACCCCCTACAGGACCGGTTTTCTGCCCCTTTTGTAAAGGAGGAACAGGTGACCCCTCCCAGAGCCTACAAAATGACCTTGCAGGCCAGGTGTGAATGTCTTGCCCAAACAATCAAAAAAAGACTTCTGAGGGGGGCCTGGGGCCCCCGAGTCCTCTATTTGGGCCCTGTTCACTGCCTGGTATATAGAGTGGTTTGGATTTTCCATTGAACCCCAGAATTGGGCAGGTCCCCCACTGGACCCCTGTGCTTTTCACAGATGAGAGCAGGTTCCCCCGGAGCACATGTGACAGACGTAAAAGGGACTGGGGAAGCCGGGGGAGAATCGTTCTGCTGACTGTAACATGTTCAGCATGACCGTCTTGGTGGTGGGTCTAGTGATGTCTGGGGAGTCCTATCCTTGGAGGACGCACAGAGCTCTACCAGGCTAGACAATGGTCAACGACTGCCATTAGGTATCGGTGATGAAATCCATGGACCCATTGTCACACCCTGCACTGGTGCGGTGGGTCCTGGGGGTTCTTCCTGGTGCAGACTAGGCCCGGCCTCATGTGGTGTAGAGTATGCAGGCAGTTCCTGGTAGGATGAAAGGAATTGATACCATTGTATGGCCCCCACACTGCCTGACCTAATCCTATTGAACCCCTCTGGGATGTCATGTTTCGATCCTCCAGATGCCACCAGGTTGCACCTCAGACTGTCATGGTGCTCAGTGATGTCCTGGGTCCAGGATCTGAGGGGGAAATCCCCCAGGACAACCATCTGTCGGTCTCATTAGGAGCTCCCCGACATGTCAGGCTATTGCATAATCAAGCACGTGGGGGCCACACAGGACTTACTGGAGGTACCCATGCTGAGTTGCTGCAATGAAATGTTCATGCCAAATTGGCGACTCGTCTGCTGTATCATTTCGTATTCATCTTTGATTTTCGGGGTGTCAGTGAATTCAGGCCTCTGTAGCGTCGATCATTTTCATTTCCATCCAATCGAATGGGGGCGTCCTTACGTTCCTCACCCATATCCCCAATCCATGTAGTATTAGAGATTCCCCCAGCAGGAGATTCCTCCCATTGAGATGGGTTTTCAAAGTGGTCCCTTTCTTTTTTTTTGAGGCCGTGTATATTGTATCTTAGGGTTCACACAAAATCCCTAGACGCCTGGGTTCAAACACTGCCTCTGACTTCCAAGTGCCAATGTCGTGTCTTATTGATCTCCAATGCAAAAGTTGTGTCTTATTGACTCCAATGCAAAATGTCACATTCCCATTGACTGTCAATGCAAAGTCGTAGATGTTTTAACCCCTTCCCTAATCAGTGTCAGGTACCAGTGGACAGTGATTAGATTTTAGGCACGGAATCACTGTATTAGTGGTTTTTGGGCCACTGGTTCCCGCCATAGCATCTGTTAGTGCCAGGATTATTACACCGCAGTCTCCCACAGTCCCACTATAACTGATGGCCGCCATTGCTGGGGGTTATTTTAAAGTGTTATAAATAAAAAAATTCCAGTATATATCCCACAGTTGGCAGTTGCTACAACTTTCGCACAAACCATATCAATATTTACTTACCTGGGATTTTTTTTCTTTGTAACAATGGACCGTAGCAGAATTTTTAAAAGTAAGATTGGACCTAAAATCAACTAATTCATTGGATCATCAAGATTCTTCCAAGGAGGGTTCAGTTGTTGTTGAAGAAAACGCTTCAGCGCGGCCAAGAAAGTTCCAGCGAGCACCAGGAGAGGATTCAGCTGCAGGATCGGGGCACCACAGTGCAGAGATAGCTCAGGAATGGTAGCAGGCCAGGAGTGATGCATCGGCACGCACAGTGAGGAGAAGACTTTTGGAGGATGCCTGGTGTCTAAGAAGAGCAGCAATGATTGCCACTTCTCTCCAGGGTACAAAAACATCTGGGACAGAATGTTATTTCATGCAGTAGGTCAGGGATGGACGGCTGAGGACTGGGAGAAAAGTCCTTTCTCTGATGGAATCCCCTTTTTCTGATTCCCATCAAGAAAAAAGCCTTGTCCGGTAAGGAAAGGTAAAAGCTCCCCATCAGTTCCTGTGTCATCCCACAGTAAAGCCTCCTGACACCATTCTGTGTGGGGTCACTTATCAGCCTAGGGAGTGGCTCACTCACAAGGACCACATCCAAGAATGAAGAATGGTCCCTAATCATCATCCCGTGAGCAACTTTATCCCAAACCTTCCAAGGACAGTTGGGTGAGGAACAATTGCCTTCTCCAAGCATGATGGAGCGCCTTGCCAGAAGGCCAAGTATAACTAAGTGGCTTGGGGAACAAAAATATAGAATAACCTTTGGGTCCATGGCCAGGAAACTCCACAGAAACTTCATCCCATGGAGAAACTTGTGGTCAATCCTCAAGCAGGCGGTGCACAAAACACGCCACTAAATTCGGACAATCTCAAAGCACTTGATTATGGAAAGAATGGGCCGCCATCAGTCTAGGCGTGGCCAGAAGTTGACGGAGAGCATGCCGGGGGGAATCGCATGAGGTCTGATAAAGAAGGGTCAACACCCAAACCCATTTGCGAATATTGACTGCAGAAACTTCTTGTTCATCGTCAACAGAAGCTCGGACAAATTATGAAATGCTCATCATTTCCTACTTCAGTTTACCAGAGGAACATGGACAAAAGATAGAAAAATACTGAAGGCAGCAGACTTGTGAACATTAACATTTGTGTCATTTTCTTAAATTTTTTGCCACTGGCTGCAGGATGAAGGTCTCTGTATTTAGATATATATATCCCTGTATACTAGAAGCCAGTCACAGTATATGTATACAGGTGTATAAACTATATTGTCAAAAAGTATTGGGCCCACCCTCCAATTCATGTGATCAGGAGTTCTATCCCCTCCCTATAATGTGATTCGGGTGTTTCAATCCCTCCATATCACATGATTCAGGTGTTTCAATCCCCTCCCTATCACTGATTCAGGTTTCCATATCCCCTCCCATATCTATCTGAATTCCAGGAGTTCACAATCCCCCCCCATATCAACTGATTCAGGCGTTCACAATCACCTCAAATCATGTGATTCAGGCGTTCCAATCCCCTCCAAATCATGTGATTTCAGGTGTTCCAAATTTCCCCTCCAAAATCATGTGATTCACGGTGTTCCAATCCCCTCCTAATCATGTGATTCAAGTGTTCCATTACACATATATTCATGTGATTCGGGTGTTTCAATCCCCTCCATATCTCATGGTGATTCCTCGGCTGTTCCAATCCCCCTCCCAATCCATGTGATTAAGGGTGTTCCAATCCCTCTCCATCTCCATGTGATTCAGATGTCCGCCAATTCCCCTCCCTATCATGTGCGATTCACGGTGTTCCCAATTCCTCTCATGTCATGGGATTTTCAGGAGTTTCCGAATCCCTCCATGGGCACACAGAGTGTATAACATATCAATGCCCCATAGGCATGACAGTCGGTTCGACATACATTGGTGAAAGAATGGGCTCTCGATCTCTAGGAGCTCTGTGGACCCCACAGCGACTGTCGCTGGTCGCTGGTGATAGGTGGCCATACTGGGCTAATATGTCCATCCGTGACATTTCCTGGAGGTACTATAATATCCCTGATTCCGACGGCTCAAACTGTTTAGTGGGTTGTAATAACAAAGTGGACAGCAACTTGGGAATCAACAGCCACTCAGCCAACAAAGTGGTTAGGCCCACGTCACTATGGACAGGGCGGGGTCAGCGCGCATGCTGAAGCGCACAGTAGCGCAGACGCAGTACGCAACTCGTGTCTGCAGAAGGGTCAATAGCTCTAAAGACCTACAAACTTGGCTGTGGCCTTCAGAATCGAGACCCAAACAACAGTTGCGTTAGTCAGAGTCTTCCATTGGAATTGTGGTTTCCATGGCCGAAGTCAGCTGTCGATCCTACAGCCTGTCCATCACCAAGTGCAATGCCAAGCAGCGTCGGATTGCCGTCGGTGTAAAAGCACTCCCGCCCACTTGGGACTTAGAGCAAAGACTGTGGAGACGTGTTATCTAGAGTGACCAATCACGCTTCTCTGTTTGGCAATCCGATGGACGTGTCTGGGTTTCGCGGGTGCAGGAGAACAGTCCTTGCCTGACTGCATTGTGCCAAGTGTAAGGTTTGAGTGGAGGGGGATTGGGTGTGGGGGTGTTTTTCAGGGGTTGGGCATTCTGGATGTGCTGTTTATCTCCCTTATACAGAAGACTAGTAGTGTATAGTTTATACAGGGATATAGATGGAGGTCAGTAATACAACGGATGAAGATTTATATAGGAATAAACCTCTGTATAGTTGGTAATATATAGTGGTGCAGCGAAATGAAATCTGGTGCCAGAAAAAACCAAATTTTCAAAATTGAACTTGGCGTAAAATCGAATTGAATTATATTTTTTTTTGAAAAAAATACACTTTGATTTAAATAAACAGAAACAAAAAAACTCTTTATGGAGAGATATGGGGTCAATAGGATAATAATTAGTGACAGGTCTCTTTTATGGAGAGATATGGGGGGGTCAATAGGACATATTAGTGGGGGTCCTCTTTATGGAGAGATTATGGGGGGACAATGAGACATAATTTGTGGACAGGTCAATCTTTTTGGAGATATGGGGTCAATGAGACATAATTAGTGACGTTCTCTTTATGGGAGCGATATGGGATCCTCCCCCCAATGAGGCATATTTTATGTGACAGGTCCTCTTTATGGAGAGATATGGTGTCGAGATGTGTGTGTAACAGGTCCTCTTTATGGAGAGATCTGGTGTAAACCCCCCCCCCCAGCTCATAATCCAAAGTGACAGGTCCTCTTTCTCGCGGGACATATGGGCGCGCTCTCTCTGACCAAACTTATCAGACAAGGTCCCTCATTTCACTCCGCCCCCCCAAGTGATATGGGTTCGAGACATTATTAGTGACAGGTCCTTTTTATGGGAGAAAATTGGTGGGATATTAGGACATAATTAGTGACAGTCCTCTCGCGCTCGCTTGTGTTTATCTCTTATATTTCTCTTTTTTCCCCTTTACTTATTTTTTTTTTTTTTTTTTTTTTTTATTGGAGGACTATGGGTCATATGAGACATAATTCGCGCTCTCAGGTCCTCTTTATGCGAGGAGATAATAGGGTCACAGGTGGAGGATGTGGATTCGCACACGCCGTGAGGGACTGGATCAGGGAAGGCGGTGGATTGGCTTTCCTCCGTGAAGGCAATGGACAGGGATGGAGCAGGATTGGCTTTCCTCCGTGAAGGGACTGGTCTGGGAAGGCGGAGGATTGGGTTCCTCGTGAAGGGACTGGACCGGGAGGCGGGAGGATTGGCTTTTCCTACCGTGAAAGGCACTGGACAGGAAGGAGCAGGATTGGCTTTCTCGTGAAGGGACTCGGACAGGAAGGCAGGGGGGAGGGGATTGGCTTTCATCCTGAAGGCACTGGTCAGGGATGGCGGACGGATTGGCTCTTCCTTAGTGAAGGCACTGCTAGACTCGGGGAAGGCGGTGGATTGGGCTTTCCTGCATCAGAAGTTTCAACGGGTTATCATGGAAAACCTTACGGCGACATATTTGATGGTCCTCTGATAAGGAGCTCATGGATGGATCACTAGGTTATGATGGAAGCATCGAATCATGCTGAACTCTCTGCATGGCTTCATATTTATGTCCTATTGAACCCCATTATGTCTCACATAAAGAGGACCCGTCTCTTATTATGTTCTTTGACACCTTATCCTCTCCATAAAGAGGACCCTGTTACTAATTATGTCTCGACACCCGATATCTCTCCATAGAAGAGGACCTGTACTTCTAATTATGCCTCAAGCGATCCCCTCATATCGCTCCTATAAAAGAGGATACTGTCACTAAATTATGTCTCATTGACCCCCATATCTCCATTTAAAGATGGACCTGTCCACTTAATTAATGTCTCATTGTCCCCCCAAATACTCTCCATTAAAGAGGACCCGCCACAAATATACTGTCCTATTGTACACCCACCATATCTCTCCAAAAATGAGCTACCTGTCACTAATTATGTCCTAGTTGACCCCTCTCTATCTCTCAAAAAAGAGTTTTTTTTGTTTCTGATTCTTTTTTATTCAAAGTGTACTTTTTCCAAAAAAATATAGATTTCACATTTTCGTTTTTCGAGGCCAAGTTCATTTTGATTTTGGTTTTCGGCACCAGGATTTTTCATTTCGCTGCACCACTATATTAATTACCATTCTATTACAGGAGGTTTTCCTATATAAAATCTTCATCGTTGTATACTGACCCTCCATCTATATACCCTGTATAATCTATACTCTACTGTCTTCTGTATACAGGGGAGAGACTTACAGCACAATCCAGAAAGCCCAACCCCTGAAAAAACACACCCACACCATAATCCTCCCTCCACCAAACCTTACACTTGGCACATGCAGTCAGGCATGGACTGTTCTCCCTGGCACCCGCGAAAACCAGACACGTCCATCGGATTGCCAGACAGAGAAGCGTGATTGGCCCTCAGAGAAAACAAGTCTCCCCACTGCTCTAGTGTCCCAGTGGTGGGTACTTTACACCACGGCATCCGATGCTTTGCATTGCGCTTGGTGATGGAAGGCTTGGATGCAGCTGCTCGGCCATGGAAACCCCCATTCCATGAAGCTCTCTACGCACTGTTGTTGGGCTCATCTGAAGGCCACACCAAGTTTGGAGGTCTTTAGCTATTGCCTCTGCAGACAGTTGGCGACTTCTACGCACTGTGCGCTTCAGCATGCGCTGACCCCCGCCCTGTCATGTGACGTGGCCTACTACTTGGTGGCTGAGTGGCTGTTGTTCCCAGTTGCTTCCACTTTGTTATAATCCCACTAACAGTTGAGCGTGGAATGTTTTAATAGCCAGGAAATGTCACGGATGGACTTATTGCACAGGTGGCCACCTATCACGGGACCACGCTTGGAGCCACTGAGCTCCTGAGAGCGACCCATTCTTTCACCAATGTTTGTAGAAGCCGTCTGCATGCTAGGGCTTGATTGTATACACCTGTGTCCATGGAGGGGATTGGAACACCTGAATCACATGATTGGGAGGGGATTGGAACACCTGAATCACATGATTGGGAGGGGATTGGAAACACCCGAATCACATGATTGGGAGGGGATTGGAACACCCGAATCACATGATTTGGAGGGGATTGGAACACCCGAATCACATGATTTGGAGGAGATTGAAACACCCGAATCACATGATATGGAGGGGATTGGAACACTTGAATCACATGATTTGGAGGGGATTGGAACACCTGAATCACATGATTTTGGAGGGGATTGGAAACACCTGAATCACATGATTTGGAGGGGATTGGAACGCCTGAATCACATGATTTGGAGGGGATTGGAACGCCTGAATCAGTTGATATGGAGGGGATTGGAAAACACCTGAATCAGATGATATGGCGGGGATGGAGGGGATTGGAACACCTGAATCAGTGGATAGGGAGGGGATTGGAACACCTGAATCATGTGATATGGAGGGGATTGGAACACCCGATCACATGATAGGGAGGGGATTGGAACACCTGAATCACACATGATTTGGAGGTGTGGGCCCAATACTTTTGACAATATAGTTTTTATATCCCTGTATACTATATACTGTACTGGCTTCTGTATACAGGGATAAATATACTATATACAGAGACCTTCATCTGCAGCTGTGGCCAAAAATTTAGAAAATGACACAAATGTTAATGTTTCACAAAGTCTGCTGCTTCAGTATTTTTCTATCTTTTTGTCCGATGTTCCTCTGGTATACTGAAGTAGAAATGATGAGCATTTCATAATTGTCCGAGGCTTCTGTTGACGATGACATGAAGTTTCTGCAGTCAATATTCGCAGTGTTGACCCTTCTTTTTCAGGACCTCTGCGATTCCCCCCCGCATGCTCTCCGTCAACTTCTGGGCCACGTCCTGACTGATGGCGGCCCATTCTTCCATAATCAATGCTTGGAGATTGTCAGAATTTGTGGCGGTGTTTTTTGTGCACCCGCCTCTTGAGGATTGACCACAAGTTCTCCATGGGATGAAGTTCTGGGGAGTTTTCCTGGCCATGGACCCAAAGTTTCTATATTTTGTTTAGTACCCCAAGCCACTTAGTTATGACTTTGGCCTTCTGGCAAGGCGCTCCATCATGCTGGAGAAGGCATTGTTCCTCACCAAACTGTCCTTGGATGGTTGGGAGAAGTTGCTCTCGGAGGATGTTTTGGACCATTCTTCATTCATGGATGTGTCCTTGTGAGTGAGCCCACTCCCTTGGCTGAGAAGTGACCCCACACATGAATGGTGTCAGGAGGCTTTACTGTGGGGATGACACAGGACTGATAGGAGCTTTTACCTTTCCTTCTCCGGACAAGGCTTTTTCTGGATGGGAATCAGAAAGGGGATTCATCAGAGAAAGGACTTTCTCCCAGTCCTCAGCCGTCCAATCCCTGGACCTTCTGCAGAATATCAGTCTGTCCCAGATGTTTTGTCTGGAGAGAAGTGGCTTCTTTGCTGCTCTTCTTGACACCAGGCCATCCTCCAAAAGTCTTCTCCTCACTGTGCGTGCCGATGCATCACACCTGCCTGCTACCATTCCTGAGCTAGCTCTGCACTGGTGGTGCCCCGATCCTGCAGCTGAATCCTCTCCTGGTGCTCGCTGGACTTTCTTGGCCGCCCTGAAGCGTTCTTCACAACAACTGAACCTCTCCTGGAAGTTCTTGATGATCCAATGAATAGTGGATTTAGGTCCAATCTTAGGTAAAAATTCTGCTACGTCTTTGTTACAAAGAAAAAAAAATCCCTGTAAGTATATATTGATTGGTTTGTGCGAAAGTTGTAGCATCTGCCAACTGTGGGATATATACTGGAATTTTTTATTTATCTTTTATACCAGCAATGGCGGCGATCAGTTATAGTGGGACTGGGAGACTGCGGTGGATAATCTGGCACTAACTGATGCTTGGCGGGAACCAGTGGCACTAATACAGTGATCCGTGCTAAAAATATACACTGTCACTGTACTGACACTGATTGGGAAGGGGTTAAAACATCTACGACTTTGCATTGAAGTCAATGGGATGTGACTTTGCATTGGAGTCAATAAGACACAACTTTGCATTGGAGTCAATAAGACACGACTTTGCACTGGAGTCAGAGGCAGTGTTTGAACCCAGGCGTCTGGGATTTGTTGAACCCTAAGATACATATACACGGCTCAAAAAAAAAAGAAAGGGACCACTTTGAAAACCCATCTCAATGGGGAGGAATCTCCTGCTGGATCTCTATACTGACATGGATGGGGGGATGGGTGAGGAACGTAAGGACGCCCCATCGTTGGATGGAAATGAAAATGATCGACCTACAGAGGACTGAATTCACTGACACCCCGAAAATCAAAGTGAAGAAATGATACAGCAGACGAGTCCATTTGGCTGACATTTCATTGCAGCAACTCAGCATGGTCCTCAGTAGTCTGTGTGGCCCCCACGTGCTTGTATGCATGCCTGACAATGTCGGGGGAGGCTCCTAATGAGACCACAGATGGTGTCCTGGGGATTTCCTCCCAGATCTGGACCAGGACATCACTGAGCTCCTGGACAGTCTGAGGTGCAACCTGGTGGCATCGGATGGATCGAAACATGACATCCCAGAGGGGTTTCTATTGGATTTAGGTCAGGCGAGTGTGGGGGCCATTCAATGGTATCAATTCCTTCATCCTCCAGGAACTGCCTGCATACTCTCACCACATGAGGCCGGGCATTGTCTGCACCAGGAGGAACCCAGGACCCACCGCACCAGTGCAGGGTGTGACAATGGGTCCATGGATTTCATCCCGATACCTAATGGCAGTCGGGTCCATTGTCTAGCCTGTAGAGCTCTGTGCGTCCCTCCATGGATAGGACTCCCCAGACCATCACTGACCCACCACCAAGACGGTCATGCTGAACCATGTTACAGGCAGCAGAACGTTCTCCACGGCTTCTCCAGTCCCTTTCACGTCTGTCACATGTGCTCAGGGGGAACCTGCTCTCATCTGTGAAAAGCACAGGGTGCCAGTGGTGGACCTGCCAATTCTGGGGTTCAATGGAAAATGCCAATCCAGCTCTATGATACCAGGCAGTGAGCACAGGGCCCACTAGAGGACGTCGGGCCCTCAGGCCACCCTCATGAAGTCTATTTTTGATTGTTTGGTCAGAGACATTCACACCAGTGGCCTGCTAGAGGTCATTTTGTAGGGCTCTGGCAGGGCTCATCCTGTTCCTCCTTGCACAAAGGAGCAGATACCGGTCCTGCTGATGGGTTAAGGACCTTCTACGGCCCTGTCCAGCTCTCCTAGAGGAACTGCCTGTCTCTCCTGGAATCTCCTCCGTGCTCTTGTCTCCTGGAATCTCCTCCATGCTCTTGTCTCCTGGAATCTCCTCCGTGCTCCTGTCTCCTGGAATCTCCTCCATGCTCTTGTCTCCTGGAATCTCCTTTGTGCTCCTGTCTCCTGGAATCTCCTCCATGCTCTTGTCTCCTGGAATCTCCTCCATGCTCTCGTCTCCTGGAATCTCCTCCATGCTCTCGTCTCCTGGAATCTCCTCTGTGCTCTCGTCTCCTGGAATCTCCTCCGTGCTCTCGTCTCCTGGAATCTCCTCTGTGCTCTCGTCTCCTGGAATCTCCTCCATGCTCTCTCGTCTCCTGGAATCTCCTCCGTGCTCTCGTCTCCTGGAATCTCCTCCATGCTCTTGAGACTGTGCTGGGAGATACAGCAAACCTTCTGGCAATGGTAGGTATTGATGTGCCATCCTGGAGGAGTTGGACTGCCTGTGCAACCTCTGTAGGGTCCAGGTATGGCCTCATACTACCAGTAGTGACACTGACCCGAGCCAAATGCAAAACGAGTGAAAAAAAAGAAAAGATGAGTAGGGGAAAAAATGTCACCTGTAAAACCATTCCTGTTTTTGGGGTCGTCTCATTGTTGCCCATCTAGTGCACCTGTTGTTAATTTCATGAACACCAAAGCAGCTGCAACTGATGAACAACCCCCTCTGCGACTTACCTGACCAGATCCATATCCCAGGAGTGTCATGGACGTGATGCGACTCGGATTACAAAGTCGTCCTTTAATTTTTTTTGAGCCGTGTATGTGTGTGTATATATATATTTCAGATCCATATATTCCTGTATACAGAGAGCTCAGTATGCTCATTGTACGAATGGGATGTACAGTGCAGATCACAATATGCGCAAAATAGTCGAGTATAAAGCTGGCCATACATGACACAATTTTCTTCGATTTACCTTCATTATGTAGTGCAGGGGCGTGGCCTGATTACATACAAATTAACTGTTTAGGCCCTGACCTCCTATTATAAAGTTTTGCTAAATCTAAAGGAAAATTGTATAATGTATGGCCGCCCTCACACAGCAGATTGCGATATCCTGTCCCCATGACAAAGGTTTTCTCCCGATCGTTCACACTGATTTTGTCAATTTTCCACGACTTTCCAGACAATACAGGGATACATCTGCTGTGTCTCACGGTCGCCTTCCCTTCATAAACGGACATTTGGTGAATACATTTGTTACATTGTAAACATAATCCTGATACAAATGTGCATCTTGTCATGGGGGGCGCCGTGACCCACCCCCTTCAGAAGGTGCCCGTTGTCTGGCTGGGTTCAGGGGTTGCGGTTGCAATGCTCTGCGGGCTCAAATGCAGATATTTCATAAATGCACGTTTTTTTATTAGTGTCGGTACATTTTTTTTTTTTTGCCTCTTTTTAAGTAGGTTCTGCCTGAAACGTCATTGTCTGTTGTGGGGATTTCTGTGATAAAATCTATCCAATAAAATCACATTTCTGCCTAAATTTAGGTCAAAATGTATTCTTGTCTTTGGTAAGGAAAAAATCCCAATCCGTGTATATTTATATAGCCTGTAGGAATGTTATAGATTCTACAAACTATGGGACAGTACAAATCCCCCCCAAATGTCAGGACGGTACAAATCCCCCCCAAATGTCAGGATGGTACAAATCCCCCCCAATGTCAGGACGGTACAAATCCCCCCAAATGTCAGGATGGTACAAATCCCCCCCAATGTCAGGACGGTACAAATCCCCCCAATGTCAGGATGGTACAAATCCCCCCAAATGTCAGGACAGTACAAATCCCCCCAAATGTCAGGACAGTACAAATCCCCCCAAATGTCAGGATGGTACAAATCCCCCCAAATGTCAGGACGGTACAAATCCCCCCAAATGTCAGGACGGTACAAATCCCCCCCAAATGTCAGGACGGTACAAATCCCCCCAAATGTCAGGACGGTACAAATCCCCCCAAATGTCAGGACGGTACAAATCCCCCCAAATGTCAGGACGGTACAAATCCCCCCCAAATGTCAGGAGAGTACAAATCCCCCCAAATGTCAGGACGGTACAAATCCCCCCAAATGTCAGGAGGGTACAAATCCCCCCCAATGTCAGGACAGTACAAATCCCCCCAAATGTCAGGATGGTACAAATCCCCCCAAATGTCAGACGGTACAAATCCCCCCAAATGTCAGGACGGTACAAATATCCCCCCCCAAATGTCAGGACGGTACAAATCCCCCCCAAATGTCAGGACGGTACAAAATCCCCCCCAAATGTCAGGACGGTACAAATCCCCCCAAATGTCAGGACGGTACAAATCCCCCCAAATGTCAGGAGAGTACAAATCCCCCCAAATTGTCAGGACGGTACAAATCCCCCCAAATGTCAGGAGGGTACAAATCCCCCCCAATGTCAGGACGGTACAAATCCCCCCCAATGTCAGGACGGTACAAATCCCCCCCAAATGTCAGGACGGTACAAATCCCCCCCAAATGTCAGGAGAGTACAAATCCCCCCCAATGTCAGGACCGTACAAATCCCCCCCAATGTCAGGACCGTACAAATCCCCCCCAAATGTCAGGACGGTACAAATCCCCCCCAAATGTCAGGAGAGTACAAATCCCCCCAATGTCAGGACGGTACAAATCCCCCCCAATGTCAGGACTGTACAAATCCCCCCCAATGTCAGGACTGTACAAATCCCCCCCAATGTCAGGACCGTACAAATCCCCCCCAATGTCAGGACTGTACAAATCCCCCCCAATGTCAGGACTGTACAAATCCCCCCCAATGTCAGGACCGTACAAATCCCCCCCCAAATGTCAGGACGGTACAAATCCCCCCCCAAATGTCAGGACGGTACAAATCCCCCCCCAATGTCAGGACGGTACAAATCCCCCAAATGTCAGGAGAGTACAAATCCCCCCAAATGTCAGGACGGTACAAATCCCCCCCAATGTCAGGACCGTACAAATCCCCCCCAAATGTCAGGACGGTACAAATCCCCCCCAAATGTCAGGAGGGTACAAATCCCCCCCCCCCCCATGTCAGGACGGTACAAATCCCCCCAATGTCAGGACGGTACAAATCCCCCCAAATGTCAGGAGAGTACAAATCCCCCAAATGTCAGGACGGTACAAATCCCCCCGAATGTCTACAAATCCCCCCGAATGTCAGGATGGTACAAAATCCCCCCAAATGACCCCTTTTTGGAAAGTAGACACTCTGAGGTAATTTTTTTTATATAATTGTTTTGTATTCGACTTTTTAGTTAATATGAACTCAGAAATACAATCAATTAACGTAAAATAACTTTTATTGAAAGTAACACAAACATTGGATGGAAAGTAAAATGAAATGTATAACAAATTAAGAATGTAAATAGATGCGTTTTTGCATTGAAGTCAATAAGAAGAGTTTATGCATTGGAGTCAATGAGACACATTTTTGCATAAGTCACTGGGAGGCGATTTTGCATTGAAGTCACTGGGAGGTGATTTTGCATTGAAGTCGCAATGGGAGCAATTTAGCATTGAAGTCAACGGGAGCCGATTTAGCATTGAAGTCAACAGGAGGCAAGTTAGCATTGAAGTCAGTGGGACGCGATTTTACATTGAAGTCAGTGGGACGCGATTTTACATTGAAGTCAGTGGGACGCGATTTTACATTGAAGTCAGTGGGATGTGATTTTACATTGAAGTCAGTGGGACGTGATTTTACATTGAAGTCAGTGGGACGCGATTTTACATTGAAGTCAGTGGGATGTGATTTTACATTGAAGTCAGTGGGATGTGATTTTACATTGAAGTCAGTGGGACGCGATTTTTACATTGAAGTCAGTGGGACGCGATTTTACATTGAAGTCAGTGGGACGCGATTTTACATTGAAGTCAGTGGGACGCGATTTTACATTGAAGTCAGTTATCATTATTGGCACTTTTTTTTTTCTTCTATGGGCAAAAACGCTGATAATCCTAGTTTGGGCCGATAATTTTCGGCGGCCAATCTATCGGTGCATCACTAGTTTTAACCGTGTCAGCTCTGTCCCTGCTGGAGAAATAGCCAATCACTTCTTGTCCCCTAGACACATTGTCGCTGGGACAGGAGTGATGTCACATCACCCCCACGGGGACAGACCAATACAAAACCTAGCAGAGGTTCTAATCGTTTCCCACTCAGTCCAAGCCGAATGTCAGGAGTGTGTTGTGTATGGTCTGTGACAGCGGACGTGATGGTCTGTGACAGCGGACGTGATGGTCTGTGACAGCGGGACGCGATGGTCTGTGACAGCGGACGCGATGGTGTGTGTATGGTCTGTGACAGCGGACGCGATGGTGTGTATGGTCTGTGACAGCGGACGCGATGGTGTGTATGGTCTGTGACAGCGGACGCGATGGTGTGTATGGTCTGTGACAGCGGATGCGATGGTCTGTATGGTCTTTGACAGCGGACGCGATGGTCTGTGACAGCGGACGCGATGGTGTGTGTATGGTCTGTGACAGCGGACGCGATGGTCTGTGACATTGACAGCGGACGCGATGGTGTGTATGGTCTGTGACAGCGGACGCGATGGTCTGTATGGTCTGTGACAGCGGACGCGATGGTCTGTGACAGCGGACGCGATGGTGTGTATGTATGGTCTGTGACAGCGGACGCGATGGTGTATGGTCTGTGACAGCGGACGCGATGGTGTGTATGGTCTGTGACAGCGGACGCGATGGTCTGTGACAGCGGACGCGATGGTGTGGAGTGTATGGTCTGTGACAGCGGACGCGATGGTCTGTGACAGCGGACGCGATGGTGTGTATGGTCTGTGACAGCGGACGCAATGGGGGTCTGTGACAGCGGACGCGATGGGTCTGTATGGTCTGTGACAGCGGACGCAATGGTCTGTGACAGCGGACGCGATGGTGTGTATGGTCTGTGACAGCGGACGCGATGGTCTGTGACGGGATCCTGTCAATGCTGTAATAACTAACCCGACTTTCTTGTCTTCCAGGTAAAAAACATGTTGTTGGCTCAGATAAACCGTGACCCAAGGAGAATGGCGGAGTTCACCGGAGAGGAGGCGGGAGGGCCAGCATGTCACCCTGTGTCTCACCGAGGCCGTGACAGGTACAGTGACCCCGCTGCATCGTCCTTCATCTGTGTGCCCCCAGAACTACATTCACTACTTACAGAGATGAGCAACTCCTGATACCTGCATTTCCCCGCCCCTTTCATTCATTGGATGTCAGTTCTTTCAATCATGGAGGCTCAGCATCACATGTGGGCGCTACCTATGCAAATACAGCCAGCCTAGGTACGCCCACTTCTTCACTGACCCCACCCATTATGACGTTCTGATATTTGCATAACTCCTCCCACTGCAGAGGGCTCCTGAGAGGAGGACTGACGCCACAGGGTGCTGGGATGTTTTCAGGTAGCTATGTACAGCACCCCTGGCCGGCCCCTCCCACCAGCCATGATCTGCCCGCACTGCATAGAGAAGCACAGAGACCCAACAATGACATCACTGAGCTTAATCACTTCAAGTCTGACACTTCCCCCCTTCCAGTGCTTACTACTCTGCATGTGATTGCTGATTGGCCAGTCAGCGATCACATGATCGGGACCTCGCACAGAGGTTCTGTCCGATGATTGGTGTTCCACTGTGTCCGGAGGGCAAGCAGGGGGCGGGGAGGCCCTTCACTGTCACCGTTCGACTGTTTATATACAACGGCCGGACAGGAAATGGTTAAAAATGTCAGCATGTCGATGGGGGGGAGGAGCCAGGAAAGACAGTAATACTGTAGGCATAATAAAGTGGATTGAACTTTTTTTTTTCTTAAAATTTTTGAGTAGATGGGGGAGGGGGGGTGGTGGTGTAACCTATGTTTTTTTTTTTGCCAGTTGTGTCCCATTGTGGAGATTTCCCTTTGCACTGCACGTCCTTTTCCATGACCATAACAGGGAGTGTGAGGAAATCTCCCCCCCCCCCCCCTCACCAAAGTGAGGGGAATTCAGAACTGGCGTCCCAATAGAGAGATCTTCCCTCTCTTCCTGCACTGGTGTGACAACCCAAAATGTAGGATAATGGTGACCAGGGTGAATCTGCTATCGGGGGCTCAGACAAGCAACGAAAACCCTCCCATTCCATCCGGGGAAAAAAAGTTGTTCTTCGCTACAGTATAACTTTTTTTTTTTTTTAGTTATTCTTTTTTTTTACGTAGTTCCACTTTAAGTCTTGGTTCACATCTGTGCGGTGGTGCCCCTGCGGATTCGCACGAATATCCCGTGCTGCCGCACCACCCGCACAGAGAATTACGGACCCGTGGGCAGGTGCCATTAGTTCTAAGGACACCCCCCTCCGCCGCACTGGGAAAACGCAACCGTACTGCGAACCGAGGATCCCGTGCGGGAGGCTGCGTTTGGACTCTCCAAAGTAGTGCAGGGACTTCTTTCCTTGCGTGACACGGGAGTCCATTCAAATGAATGCGCTCTCATGCCCGAGCAAAACGCGGCCCGCACGGCCCGCATGTGATGGGGGTAAACTTCTGGGGGTAAAAAATTGTCAGTCGGACACTTTAACCCCTTCCAGTCCGGGACACTTTCCCCCCTTCCAGTCCGGACACTTTCCCCCCCTTCCAGTCCGGACACTTTCCCCCCTTCCAGTCCGGACACTTTCCTCCAAAGCTTTCCCCCTTTTTTCTTCCAGTCCAGTCCGGGTGCGCACTTTCCCCCCCTTCCAGTCCGGACACTTTCCCCCCCTTCCAGTCCGGACACTTTCCCCCCCTTCCAGTCCGGACACTTTCCCCCCCCTTTCCAGTCCGGACACTTTCCCCCCCTTCCAGTCCTGGACAACTTTCCCCCCCTTCCAGTCCGGACACTTTCCCCCCCCTTCCAGTCCGGACACTTTCCCCCCTTCCAGTCCGGGGACACTTCCAGTCCGGACACTTTCCCCCCTTCCAGTCCGGACACTTTCCCCCCCCTTCCAGTCCGGACACTTTTCCCTCCCCCCAGTTTTCCCCCCCCTTCCAGTCCGGACACTTTTTTTTTTTATCCCCCCCTTCCAGTCCGGACACTTTCCCCCTTCCAGTCCGGAACAAACTTCCCCCCCTTCCATCCGGACACTTTCCCCCCCTTCCAGTCCGGACACTTTCCCCCCCCTTCCAGTCCCGGACACTTTCCCCCCCTTCCAGTCCGGACACTTTCCCCCCCTTCCAGTCCGGACACTTTCCCCCCCTTCCAAGTCCGACACTTTCCCCCCTTTCCAGTCCGGACACTTTCCCCCCCTTCCAGTCCGGACACTTTCCTCCCCTTCCAGTCCGGCACCACTTTTTCCCCCCTTCCATCCGGACACTTTCCCCCCCCTTCCCAGTCCGGACACTTTCCCCCCTTCCAGTCCGGACACTTTCCCCCCCCTTCCAGTCCGGACACTTTCCCCCTTCCAGTCCGGACACTTTCCCCCCCTTTCCAGTCCGGACACTTTCCCCCCCTCCAGTCCGGACACTTTCCCCCCCTTCCAGTCCGGACACTTTCCCCCCCTTCCAGTCCGGACACTTTCCCCCCCTTCCAGTCCGGACACTTTTCCCCCCTTCCAGTCCGGACACTTTCCCCCCTTCCAGTCCGACACTTTCCCCCCTTCCAGTCCGGACACTTTCCCCCACGTCCCAGTCCGGACACTTTCCCCCCTTCCAGTCCCGGGACACTTTCCCCCCCTTCCAGTCCGGACACTTTCCCCCCCTTCCAGTCCGGACACTTTCCCCCCTTCCAGTCCGGACACTTTCCCCCCCCTTCCAGTCCGGACACTTTCCCCCCCCTTCCCAGTCCGGACACTTTCCTCCCCCTTCCAGTCCGGACACTTTCACCCCCCTTCCAGTCCGGACACTTTCCCCCCCTTCCAGTCCCCAGGACACTTTCCCCCCCCCCCTTCCTGTCCAGGGCAATTTTTCATCATTTCAGCGCTATCACACTTTGAATGACAATTGCGCGAAAACGGTCATTGCAACACTGTACCCATATGAATTTTTTAGCATTTTTTTTTGAGACAGATAAAACTTTATTTTGGTGGTATTTATTCACCGCTGGGATTTTTATTTTTTTTACTATGTAATGAAAAAGTCCAAAAATTTTGAAAAAAAGTGTTTTTTTTTTTATTGGTAAAATTTTGCAAATAAATAATATTTCATCATAAATCTCGGCCAAAATGTATTCCGTTATTTTTTTAGTAAAAAAAAAAAATTCCAAATTAGTTTATAACCAAAAATTATAATTTTTAAACATTTTTTTTTACATTTTTATTTTTATTTTTTTTATAGTATTATTATTTATTTATTTATTTTTTTTTACATATTGTCACCCTAGCAGTACAGTGTCACCATGGGTGACACTGCACTACTTGTGGGGGTGATGAAAGATTTTTTTTTTACACTGATTGCTTTTACACCCATATAGGATGTAAAAGCAATCATTTCTCTTTCTCTCTGTCTGCATTCTTGCAGCCATTGAGGGAAATACTGTGTGAGCTGTGGATTGGTCACAGCTTGTCACATGGTACAAGGCTGTTTGTTGAATGGCCCTGTACCATGTGACCTCTGCTGATCATTCACAGATTTCACACGTAGTAAAGCAATGATGTCAGAAAGTGACATCATTGCTTACTATGCATGTGATCACTGATTGGCCAATCAGTGATCACATGATCGGGACCTCGTACAGAGGTCCCGTCCGACGATCGGTTTTTCACTGTGGGCACCAGATCGCGGTGCTTGCGCGCTCCCAGGGAGCGCGCACAGCTAGAATGGCGGGTGCCGTTTATGAACGGCAACCGCCCCTGGAGTGCCACCGCCCTGCCGTTTATAAACAGCAGGCGGACGGCAAGAGGTTAAAGAGCGCTTTGTGAGTGTTTATTATTGATGATGCCTTTTCCCATTTTGTAGATGGAGAAAGTATGGACACCATGGAAGGAGTCAGTCTACAGGCGGTCACGCTAGCGGATGGCTCAACAGCGTACATACAGCATAATGCGAAAGGTACAATTCCAGCACATAGGATGCTCATCCACACCTCACATTCTCAAAGCTCTGCACGCTCCGCATTACTGTTTTATCTTTATGTTTTTTTTGTGATGTGTTTTGATTGGGTTTTGTTTTTTGTGCCTTGAAGCTAACCCCCGGTTCACATCTGTGCGGGTGGTGCCGCTGCGGATCCGCCCGAAAATCCATGCAGCCGCACCACCCGCACAGAGAATTGCGGACCCCGCGGGCGGGCGCCATTGTTCTGATGGCACGCCGCCCGCCACTGGAAAACGTTGCCGTACTGGGAACCTCGGCTGCGGTTTTCAGAAGTGCAGGGACTTTTCCCTGCATGTCACGGGCATGGGAGTCCATTCAAATGAATGGGTTCTCGTGCCCGTGCAATACGCGGCCCGCACGGCCGGAATAGATGTGAAACCCGGGGGTAAAGGGACCGGCGGCTGTATCCATACATTGCTGGACATTTGGTGGTTCAAACCAGGAGTGATGCCTGCAGCTGCCGCACCATTTTATGCCCGGGTTCACACTGATGCGGTGCAGAGTGTGTGTACATGGTGTTGTTGTTTTTTTTTGTTGTGGGGTTTGGGGTGTGTTTTGTTATGTTTTGTTGTTTTGTTTTTTTGGTGGTTTGGTTTTTTTGGGTTTTTTGGGGGTTGTTTTTTGATTGTTTTGTGTTTTGTTTTTTAATGTTGTTTTTTTTGGTGGGGGTTTTTGTGTTTTTTGGTTGGTTTTTTTGGGTGTGGGGGGTGTGTTTGTGGTTGGTGGGTTTTTTGTGGGGTGGGTGTTTGTTGTTTGTTTTTTTGTTGGGTGGGGGGGGGGTTGTGTGGATTGGATTTTTGGGTGTTGTGTTTTGGTTTTGTGTGTTGGTTTTTTTAATTTTTTGGGTGTTTGTTTTGTTTGTGTTTAATATATTTTATTTTTTGTTTGGGTGGTTTGTGTGTTTATTTTTTGGGTTTTTTGTTTTGGGTTTTGTGTGTTATTATTGTGTGGTGTGTGTTTTTTATGTGTTTTTTGTGTGTTTGTATATATATATATGTGTGTTTGTTTGTGTTTATTTTTATGTGTGTTTGTGTTTTTGTGTGTATATATATATGTGTCTGTGTTGTGTTTTTTTGTGTGTTTTATTTTTTGTATGTTGTGTATGTGTGTTTTGTTTGTTGTTTGTGGGTTTGATGTGTTGTGGGTTTTGTGGTGTGTGTAAAAATACTAATTTTAAAATGGAAACAAAATATGACAGAAATGACCCGTGGCTGAAGTCAAAACAGTCAGGTTTTTGTTTAGTTGTCCCTTTTGGGGAGATTTCCCTTCACTTCCTGTCATGGGGACACAACAGCAAGCACGAGAATCCCCAATTCCCCACCCAATACATGTAATAAAGAGCATTTTCAGTGTCGTCATTGCACACTACTAAGAACATTCTAGTAATCACGGCTCTTCTGTGTCCCGTCTGTAGATGGTAAATTGATGGAAGGACAGGTCATCCAGCTGGAGGACGGCTCTGCGGCCTACGTCCATCACGTCCCCAAAAGTGGTAAGTGCCGTTGTGTGAGAACATGTTTATCATGCGGATGCGCCCATACCTGGTTTGTACTGGCGAGTACCGATACTTGGACTCAAGTACTCGCCGATACCTTTGCGGTGCGATTTGGGACCATACAAGATGCATGGACTCCAATTGTACTGCAAAGAATTACATTTGATCTGGAATGCAGTGCGATTCCTGTACCTGCCGTTTCCCGCACCACCCCTGTGTGAACCCCCTTTGAAGTTATTCTGAAAAGCCTGACTTCACACAGGAGCGGTGCAGGAAACTGCATGTGATCCGGACGAGAATCCACATTCCTGTTCAAATCGCATTTGGTTCTTCACAATTCATTTTGTATGGGCTCAAATTGCACCACGAAAGTATCAGTTTTAGGTATCGGGGTACAAGTACTCCTGCAAATGTGGCAAGTGGGAGCGGGTACCTGTCATTAACCACTTGACCTCCGGAAGATTGACCCTTCATGACCAGGCTACTTTTTGCAGTAATACTTTATGCAGAGCCATACAAAGCAGTGTTCCGGAGCTGACAGGGGGAGAGATCTGTATTGTTTACATACAGGTCTCTCCCCCATCGGTAATACTGGGAGATCACCGGGTGCCGGCGGGGAATCACCAGCTGGGACCCGGTGATTGACAACCGAGGCCGCGAATGGCGGTGCGGGTAGAGCACGTGCGTGCCCCCTATCCGGAACGTATATATATATATATATATATATGATTTTGCGCACCCGTGTCGGCCTGTAACAGTATTTCTACTATAGGGCCCCGCAGAAGTTGTTAACCCCTTGGCACTGGCACCTCCCGCCTCTTTAAGAGTTTCAGAAGCCAGCAGGCGGAGTTTAGGATCATGTGACCACCTTGACACGCCGTCACAGCAGTCACATGATCAGGAAAGGTCCCGATCGAAAGAGATGATCGGGACCTTTCTGTGAGTTCTGGACATGTGTGATGGGAGCGCGCAGGGCACTCGCTCTCAGCACATATATTTTTTATTTAATAGAATGCAAATGTGCGGTCGCTCGGCGTCTAGGCCCAGACGTTGGGAGGCCGCACATTTGCGTTTGGCCAGCACCAAGGGGTTAAGGACGCTGCGGCCTTGCTCCTTAACCTCTTTGTGTCGGCACCTCCCTGCCCTTTAAAAGGTTTCAGATGTCGGGAGGCAGGGGGGGTTTTAGGGTCATGTGACCTTGATTCACTGTCATCACACGATCTGAAAAGGTCCCAATCGCAAGGGGAGATCGGGACCTTTCCGTGAATCACCCAACATATGTGCTGGGAGCGCGCAGGGTGCACGCTCCTAGCACATACAGTTGTGTTCAAAATAATAGCCGTCAGACATCACTAACCGGATCAATCACTGTTTTTGGTGGAAATGATATTTCTACATGGCAAATAATTTCCTAGCAGGTGTAGTAGAGTCATAGAAATCCAACAGACCCAACAGTCATGACATGCATGCTGCTGATTCTGTGTCATTGAATCACTCATTGAAAGGGGCGTGTTCACAATAATAGCCGTGTGGAGTTCTATTAGTGACGTCATTCATTCTTTGATAAACAGGTGGCAATTATTGCCCTTATTTAAGGAAGGAAGGCAGCAAATGTTGGACATGCTGGTTACAGTGCATTTCTCTCTGAAATTCTGAGGAAAATGGGTCGTTCCAGACATTGTTCAGAAGAACAGCGTACCTTGATTAAAAAGTTTATTGGCGAGGGGAAAACATATAAAGAAGTGCAGAAAATGATCGGCTGCTCAGCTAAAATGATGGCAAATGCTTTAAAATGGCAACCAAAACCCTGAAAGACGTAGAAGAAAGAAAAAAAAACTACCATTGGAAAATAAAGAATAGCCAAAATGGAATGGATCCGCCAACAATCAGCTCCAGAAGATAGCCAACATGTGACGTTCCCTGTGAGGACTCAGCCAACAATCAGCTCCAGGAAGATGAAAGAAGGTGTGACGTTCCCTGTGAGGACTCAGCCAACAATCAGCTCCAGGAAGATGAAAGAAGGTGTGACGTTCCCTGTGAGGACTGTTACAATTAGAAGACGCCGATGTGAAGCCAAGCTATCTGCAAGAAGTCCCCGCAAAGTCCCACTGTTGGGAAAAAGACATGTGCTGAAGAGGTTACAATCTGCCAAAGAGCACATTGACCGGCCTCTAAAGAGAAATGGCGCAACATTTTGTGGACTGATGGAAGTAAGATTGTTCTTTTTGGGTCTAGTGGGCGGAGACAGTTTGTCAGACGACCCCCAAACACTGAATTCAAGCCACAGTACACTGTGAAGACCGTGAAGCATGGTGGTGCAAGCATCATGATATGGGGATGTTTCTCATACTACGGTGTTGGGCCTATTTATCGCATACCAGGGATCATGGATCAGTTTGAATCCATCAGAATACTTGAAGAGGTCATGCTGCCTTATGCTGAAGAGGAAATGCCCTTGAAATGGGTGTTCCAACAAGACAACGACCCCAAACACACCAGTAAACGTGCAACATCTTGGTTCCAGACCAACAAGATGGACGTTATGGAGTGGCCAGCCCAATCCCCGATCTTCATCCAATAGAAAACTTGTGGGGTGACATCAAAAATGCCGTTTCTGAGGCCAAACCAAGAAATAGAGAAGAACTGTGGAATGTGGTCCAATCATCCTGGGCTGGAATACCTGATCACAGGGGCCAGAAGTTGGGGGACTCCATGCAACACAGATGTACAGCAGTTCTCAGGAACAGTGCGACTACAACCAAATATTCATGAAGTCATTCAAAGGAAAGCAAAATCTTCAAACATTTCTCAGTTTATATAGTGAATGTTGGAGTTTGTAAAGAAGAATACAAACACTGCCATTTTTTTGAACCGTCTAATATTCACTTTTCTTCCATTTTTTTACAGGAACAACACAAATTTGATGTATTTTTCTTCATGTTGTGATTTGGAATAGAATGTGTCGTGTTCCCAATGCATTTGTGTGGATGGAAATAAAAGGATTAGAAGGATTTGCAGCTTTAGTCACTTTTTTCATCACACGGCTATTATTTTGTACACAACTGAATGTGTTTTTGAATGGTACACAAATATGCGGCCGCTCGGCGTCAAGGCCCAGCTGCCGCATTTTTGGTCACTGTCGACCTCAAGGGGTTAACAACTGGTAATTGACCGTTTTTTGGGGGGGTTTTTTCCCAGCTTTTTGTCATTTATATTTCAGCTGTCAGCAGGGGAATCCTGCTGACCGCTCACAGAACAGAACCTGAAGTTATGGGTTTCGATATCGGAGCATTTCCACGAGTACCGGTATCGGTGAAAACCCTCATTTACACATTGAGATTGACTTAAAGTTCGTTTAGTTTCTGATATTCTTCGACATTTTCCTTGTAGACAGTCTCCGCCTGGAGGATGGGCAGGCTGTGCAGCTGGAAGACGGGACCACCGCTTACATCCATCACTCTACCAAAGGTACGCGCATTTCATTATATACAGACTAGGCAGGATGGTTGGCGCAGTGTTACCTTGCAAAAGGAGCTGATTGGATCGTGCTTTGCTGGGGTTTTTTTGCCTTCCTCTGGATCAACTCTGGGTGTAGGATTAGAACTTTTTTTTTTAATGGTTGAACTGGTTGGACTTTTTTGTCTTTTTTTCAGCCAGACTAACTATGTAAGTGCTGGGGTGCTTGGTTCATATGCCCTCCCTGTGTTCATCCTAAAGGGCAAAGTAACCTCCCATCCGCAGAGGGAGCAATAGGTATCAAAGGCCAAGATAGTCATATCAATGAGCAGACTGATACAACATCCCGCGGCGTCAGATATGTGGCTGACATGTAGGAGGGGCGTTCAAGTCAAACCGGGACTTTCCATTTTCCAGGTATAAAAAGGGATGCTAGCGTGGCGGTACTACATGTAGTAGGAAGTGGCAAGTGTGTCCTGTTATTGATAGGCAAGGGGGAATGTCACCAACACACCGAGGATCACCAATACGGGTCCAAGAGCTTTAATGAACGATCACATAGTTACAGCAAGGCAGTATTTTTGGGGTCTCGCAGGACCCCTTCATCAGGCATGTGACCTGTGTGGCGGCCATCTTTCCTTCACCCATCTCTATGCCCAGACAGTATCGATGGTGGGAAGCTTTCAAGCCCTGATAAAGGGGGGAAGTTTTCAAGTCCTGATAAAGGGGGGAAGTTTTCAAGTCCTGATGAAGGGGGGGAAGCTTTCAAGTCCCGATGAAGGGGGAAACTTTCAAGTCCCGATGAAGGGGGGAAACTTTCAAGTCCCGATGAAGGGGGGAAGCTTTCAAGTCCTGATGAAGGGGGGGAAGCTTTCAAGTCCCGATGAAGGGGGGAGGTTTTCAAGTCCTGATGAAGGGGGGGAAGCTTTCAAGTCCTGATGAAGGGGGGAAGCTTTCAAGTCCCGATGAAGGGGGGAAGCTTTCAAGTCCTGATGAAGGGGGGAGGTTTTCAAGTCCTGATGGGGGGGAAGCTTTCAAGTCCTGATGAAGGGGGGAAGCTTTTCAAGTCCTGATGAAGGGGGGAAGCTTTTCAAGTCCTGATGAAGGGGGGAAGCTTTTCAAGTCCTGATGAAGAGGGGAAGCTTTTCAAGTCCTGATGAAGGGGGGAAGCTTTTCAAGTCCTGATGAAGGGGGGAAGCTTTTCAAGTCCCGATGAAGGGGGGAAGCTTTCAAGTCCCGATGAAGGGGGGAAGCTTTTCAAGTCCCGATGAAGGGGGGAAGCTTTTCAAGTCCTGATGAAGGGGGGAAGCTTTTCAAGTCCTGATGAAGGAGGGAAGCTTTCAAGTCCCGATGAAGGGGGAAGCTTTCAAGTCCCGATGAAGGGGGGAGGTTTTCAAGTCCTGATGAAGGGGGGGAAGCTTTCAAGTCCTGATGAAGGGGGGAAGCTTTCAAGTCCCGATGAAGGGGGGAAGCTTTCAAGTCCTGATGAAGGGGGGAGGTTTTCAAGTCCTGATGAAGGGGGGGAAGCTTTCAAGTCCTGATGAAGGGGGGAAGCTTTTCAAGTCCTGATGAAGGGGGGAAGCTTTTCAAGTCCTGATGAAGGGGGGAAGCTTTTCAAGTCCTGATGAAGAGGGGAAGCTTTTCAAGTCCTGATGAAGGGGGGAAGCTTTTCAAGTCCTGATGAAGGGGGGAAGCTTTTCAAGTCCTGATGAAGGGGGGGAAGCTTTTCAAGTCCCGATGAAGGGGGGAAGCTTTTCAAGTCCTGATGAAGGGGGGAAGCTTTTCAAGTCCTGATGAAGGAGGGAAGCTTTTCAAGTCCTGATGAAGGGGGGAAGCTTTCAAGCTCTGATGAAGGGGGGAAGCTTTCAAGCTCTGATGAAGGGGGGAAGCTTTCAAGCTCTGATGAAGGGGGGAAGCTTTCAAGCCCTGATGAAGGGGAGAAGCTTTCAAGTCCCGATGAAGGGGGGAAGTTTTCAAGTCCCGATGAAGGGGGGAGCTTTCAAGTCCCGATGAAGGGGGGATGCTTTCAAGTCCTGATGAAGGGGGGATGCTTTCAAGTCCTGATGAAGGGGGGATGCTTTCAAGTCCCGATGAAGGGGGGAAGCTTTTCAAGTCCCGATGAAGGGGGGATGCTTTCAAGTCCCGATGAAGGGGGGATGCTTTCAAGTCCTGATGAAGGGGGGATGCTTTCAAGTCCTGATGAAGGGGGGGAAGCTTTCAAGTCCTGATGAAGGGGGGAAGCTTTCAAGTCCTGATGAAGGGGGGATGCTTTCAAGCCCCATTGAAGGGGGGAAGCTTTCAAGTCCCCATGAAGGGGGGAAGCTTTCAAGTCCTGATGAAGGGGGGAAGCTTTTCAAGTCCTGATGAAGGGAGGGAGTTTTCAAGCCCCGATGAAGGGGGGGGAGTTTTCAAGCCCCGATGAAGGGGGGGAAGCTTTCAAGTCCTGATGAGGGGGGGGGGGGGGAAGCTTTCAAGCCCTGATGAAGGGGGGGAAGCTTTCAAGCCCTGATGAGGGGGGGGGGGGGGAAGCTTTCAAGCCCTGATGAAGCGGGAAAGCCTTTTCACCCTCATGTCCTCGTTGTCCGTGTTGATGTACCTGTGAAGTAAAAGGTCGCTGCTCACCCCGATATTTATAACGAAGCCCCTTTTTTTATAAATACGTCTGACAATTCTGTATACGTGACGTTGAAAGACGATTTACTGGAACTCTTCCTGTAGAGAAACATGGCGGTCTCTGTGTTCCGTTCTGGCAGAATCCTATGACCAGAGCTCCGTCCAGGCCGTGCAGCTCGAAGATGGCACGACGGCGTATATCCACCACACGGTGCAGGTGCCTCAGCCCGACACCATCCTGGCTATCCAGGCAGACGGCACGGTGGCCGGACTACACACGGGAGAAGCCACCATCGACCCGGACACGATCAGCGCTTTAGAACAATATGCCGCCAAGGTAAAGCTTGCTCTTCAGGAGGTCAGCTGATCATTGTGGATCGTTCTTCCTCAGGACAGTGTTACAGAATGTCGGATTTGTTTCAGGTGTCGATCGAAGGTGGAGAGAATGTGGCCGGCGGCACCTTAATCACCGAATCCGAGACGGAGAAGAAAATGCAGGTTTGGGATCATCATTTGTTGGGGAACTTCTGAGTGTGTTCAGTTTTGTAACATTTAATAGAGTGGTCACCAGGGGAGGAAGGAGGTCCTGATTCCTCTATATAGATCTTTATGTCACTAGAGGGGTCACCGGCAGGAGGAAGGAGGTCCAGATTCCTCTATATAGATCCTATCACTAGAGGGGTCACCGGCAGGAGGAAGGAGGTCCTGATTCCTCTATATAGATCCTATCACTAGAGGGGTCACCGGCAGGAGGAAGGAGGTCCTGATTCCTCTATATAGATCCTATCACTAGAGGGTCACCGGCAGGAGAAAGGAGGTCCTGATTCCTCTATATAGATCTTCATATCACTAGAGGGGTCACCGGCAGGAGGAAGGAGGTCCCGATTCCTCTATATAGATCCTATCACTAGAGGGCTCACTGGCAGGAGGTCCTGATTCCTCTATATAGATCACATATCACTAGAGGGGTCACCAGCAGGAGGAGGAGGTCCTGATTCCTCTATATAGATCACACTAGAGGGGTCACCAGCATGAGGAGGAGGTCCTGATTCCTCTATATAGACCTTTATATCAATAGAGGGGTCCCCGGCAGGAGGAAGGAGGTCCTGATTCCTCTATATAGATCCTATCAGTAGAGGGGTCACTGGCAGGAGGAAGGAGGTCCTGATTCCTCTATATAGACCTTTATATCACTAGAGGGGTCACCAGCAGGAGGAGGGAGGTCCTGATTCCTCTATATAGATCCTATCACTAGAGGGGTCACCAGGCAGGAGGAAGGAGGTCCTGATTCCTCTATATAGACCTTTATATAAGAGGGATCCCCGCATGAGGAGGAGGTCCTGATTCCTCTATATAGATCACTAGAGGGGTCACCGCAGGAGAAGGAGGTCCTGATTCCTCTATATAGACCTTTATATCAATAGAGGGGTCACCAGCAGGAGGAGGAGGTCCTGATTCCTCTATATAGATCCTACACTAGAGGGGTCCCCGGCAGGAGGAAGGAGGTCCTGATTCCTCTATATAGATCACTAGAGGGGTCCCCGGCAGGAGGAAGGAGGTCCTGATTCCTCTATATAGATCTATCACTAGAGGGGTCACCGGCAGGAGGAAGGAGGTCCTGATTCCTCTATATAATCTATCACTAGAGGGGTCACCGGCAGGAGGAAGGAGGTCCTGATTCCTCTATATAGATCTATCACTAGAGGGGTCACCCGCAGGAGGAAGGAGGTCCTGATTCCTCTATATAATCTATCACTAGAGGGGTCACCAGCAGGAGGAAGGAGGTCCTGATTCCTCTATATAGATCATAGAGGGGGTCACCACTAGAGGGGAGTCACCATATAGATCAGGAGGAGGAGGAGGTCCTGATTCCTCTATATAGATCACTAGAGGGGTCCCCGGCAGGAGGATGGATAGATCTGGGGGATAAAACATATCAGGAGAGACTTCGGGAACCCAGTTTGTACAGAAAGGATGGAGAAGGATGTGACGGACGTGTGCAGTTCATCTTTCTCGTTTCCATTTGGTGTGATGCTGAGACGTTGTCACAATAAAACGTTTACTTTAGATTTTCATTCTTGTTTTCTATCCGGCAGATTGTTCTACAAGGTCACGGGCCTCGAGTAACGGCAAAACCCCCGCAGACAAACGAGAAGGCCTTTCGCTGCGACTTCGATGGTTGTGGCAAACTGTACACAACCGCACACCATCTTAAGGTAACCCCAATCCTCCCGTTGGAGCCAAAGATTTTACTGGCTGAACTTTATGCTGTCATTTGCTCAATTTTAGGAGCAGTTAAAGTGTTCCTGAACCCCCAACAGTACAATCAGTCTGTAGATGCAGGAAAGCGTGATTGTTATACTCACTGTGGAACCTAAGGGGTTAATCCTCCGCATTGTATAAAAAGGCTGTTTGATCCTGTTTTCTCTGATCCTCCCCTTCTACTGTCTCCAATCCATCTGCTGATAGTACGGAGCCATGGAAGACACTGTGCGCATGCTCAGTTTAGTGTGTATTGCTAGAGTTTCTTTTTACTTTTGGGAGGGTGCATGTGATCAGCAAAGGGCTAATCAGCGCTGTCCAGACAGTGGTTCCGGGGTTGTGCAGCCTCACAGGACAGTCAAAAGAGAATGATAACTCCTCCTACAAGATTAACCAGCGCTCGGGCCGAACACTGATACGTACTGATAGTAACGACTGCTATATACTGCTGATGACAAAAGGTATTTAGCAGTTTATATTTACTATAATAATTGCATTTCCATGTTCTGTGTACTGTGGGAGACCGAATGCAGGTCCGGGAGAGCGGATATAGTGAATGCGGGGTCCGGGGAGAGCGGATATAGTGAATGCGGGGTGGGGGGGAGTGGATATAGTGAATGCGGGGTCCGGGGAGAGCGGATATAGTGAATGCGGGGTCCGGGGAGAGCGGATATAGTGAATGCGGGGTCCGGTGGAGAGCGGGTCCGGGGAGAGCGGATATAGTGAATGCGGGGTCCGGGGAGAGCGGATATAGTGAATGCGGGGTCCGGGGGGGGATAGTGAATGCGGGGGGATATATAGGGAATGCGGGGTCCGGGGGAGAGCGGATATAGTGAATGCAGGGTCCGGGGAGAGCGGATATAGTGAATGTGGGGTCCGGGGAGAGCGGATATAGTGAATGCGGGGTCCGGGGAGAGCGGATATAGTGAATGCGGGGTCCGGGGAGAGCGGATATAGTGAATGCGGGGCCCGGGGAGAGCCGGATATAGTGAATGCGGGGTCCGGGGAGAGCGATATAGTGAATGCGGGGTCCGGGGAGAGCGATATAGTGAATGCGGGGTCCGGGGAGAGCGGATATAGTGAATGCAAACATTGGTGAAAGAATGGGTCGCTCTCAGGAGCTCAGTGGCTCCAAGCGTGGTCCTGTGATAGGTGGCCACCTGGGCAAGTCCATCCGTGACATTTCCTGGCTACTAAATATTCCACTCTCAACTGTTAGTGGGATTATAACAAAGTGGAAGCCACTGGGAACAACAGCCACTCAGCCACCAAGTGGTAGGCCACGTCACATGACAGGGCGGGGTCAGCGCATGCTGAAGCGCACAGTGCGCAGAAGTCGCCAACTGTCTGCAGAGTCAATAGCTAAAGACCTCCAAACTTGGTGTGGCCTTCAGATGAGCCCAACAACAGTGCGTAGAGAGCTTCATGGAATGGGTTTCCATGGCCGAGCAGCTGCATCCAAGCCTTCCATCACCAAGTGCAATGCAAAGCGTCGGATGCCGTGGTGTAAAGCACGCCGCCACTGGACTCTAGAGCAGGGGAGACATGTTCTCTGGAGTGACCACGCTTCTCTGTCTGGCAATCCGATGGACGTGTCTGGGTTTGGCGGTTGCCAGGAGAATGGTACTTGCCTGACTGCATTGTGCCAAGTGTAATTTGGTGGAGGGGGGATTATGGTGTGGGGTTGTTTTCCAGGGGTTGGACTTGGCCCCCTAGTTTCAGTGAAGGGAACTCTTAAGGCGACATTTTGGACAATTTCATGCTCCCAACTTTGTGGGAGGAGTTTGGGGATGGCCCCTTCCTGTTCCAACATGACTGCCCACCAGTGCACAAAGCAAGGTCCATAAAGACATGGAGGAGCCAGTTTGGGGTGGAGGAACTTGACTGTCCTGCACAGAGTCCTGACCTCAACCCCATAGAACACCTTTGGGATGAATTAGAGCGGAGACTGCGAGCCAGACCCCCTCCCCCGACATCAGTGCCTGACCTGACAAATGTGCTTCTGGAAGAATGGTCCAACCTTCCCATAGACACCCTCCTAAACCTTGTGGGGGGCCTTCCCAGAAGAGTTGAAGCTGTTATAGCTGCAAAGGGCGGGGCCAACTCAATATTGAACCCTACGGACTAAGACTGGGGGGCCATTAAAGGTCATGTGTGTGGAAAGGGCGGGGCCAACTCAATATTGAACCCTACGGACTAAGGCTGGCCATACATTTATACAATTATCTGCAGATTTTTGGTTTAGATTTACCAAAAACCATATAATAGGAGGACAAACCTAAACAACACTTTCAGTTGTATCCAATTAGGCAGGCCCTTGCACTACATAGTTGAAGGTAAATCTAAAGGAAATTGGGCAGAAAATCTGCAGATAATTGTATAATGTATGGCCAGCCTAAGACTGGGGGGCCATTAAAGGTCATGTGCGTGGAAAGGGCGGGGCCAACTCAATATTGAACCCTATGGACTAAGACTGGGGGGCCATTAAAGGTCATGTGTGTGGGAAAGGCCGGCCCGACCAATACTGCGGGCAATATAGTGTATGTACCTACATCCTAAATGCTGCGAGGAGTGCAAAACCCATCTGAAAAAGACCTGAAACTGCATGTATTTTAAAAGTGCATTACCCCAGCTCTGCCGCAAGGGGGCAGTCATACACTCTCAAAGCATAACAATGAGCCATTACTGTCATACCAAACTCTCTGTGGTCTCTGAGGACTCATTCTAAAATCTGAAACTTGTTACTATTACTTCTCATACTCTATATTTAGGTTGTGGTATTAAAACTCCGGCCCATTGCACCGTTATAGGCTAAACAGCACATATTGACATTACCTAAGCCAGTCTGCATGCAAATACATCCCGCCTAGGAACGCCCACTTCTGCAGACATCTACCCATCAATGCATTTGATATTTGCATAACTCCTCCCAAGAGCCCACCCACTGGTTGCATCAGGACTGAGGGCTTGTGAGAAGAGTTTACTCTATTCCTGTACACCCTGTGATCCCGCACTCTCTCCCCCCCTGTACACCCTGTGACCCCGCACTCTCCTCCTGTACACCCAGTGACCCGCACTCTCCCCCCCCCCCCGTACACCCTGTGATCCCGCAGTCTCCTCCTGTACACCCTGTGATCCCGCACTCTCCTCCTGTACACCCAGTGATCCCGCACTCTCCTCCTGTACACCCTATGACCCCGCACTTTCCCCCTGTACACCCTGTGACCCCGCACTCTCCTCCTGTACACCCAGTGATCCCCCACACTCTCTCCTCCTGTACACTCTGATGACCCCGCACTCTCTCCTCCTGTACACCCTGTGATCCCCACCCGCACTCTCTCCCCCCGTACACCCTGTGACCCCGCACTCTCTCCTCCTGTACACCCTGTGATCCCACCACTCTCTCTCCTGTACACCCTGTGACCCCACACTCTCCCTCCTGTACATCCTGTGACCCCACATTCTCCTCCTGTACACCCTATGACCCCGCACTCTCCTCCTGTACACCCTGTGACCCCGCACTCTCTCCTCCTGTACACCCTGTGACCCCCGCACTCTCCCTCCTGTACACCTGTGACCCCGCACTCTCTCCTGTACACCCTGTGACCCCGCACTCTCTCTTCCTGTACACCCTGTGACCCCGCACTCTCTCCTGTACACCCTGTGACCCCGCACTCTCTCCTCCTGTACACCCTGTGACCCCGCACTCTCTCCTCCTGTACACCCTGTGACCCCGCACTCTCTCTCCTGTACACCCTGTGACCCCGCACTCTCCTCCTGTACACCCTGTGACCCCGCACTCTCCTCCTGTACACCCTATGACCCCGCACTCTCTCCTCCTGTACACCTGTGACCCCGCACTCTCTCCTCCTGTACACCCTGTGACCCCGCACTCTCTCCTCCTGTACACCCTGTGACCCCGCACTCTCCTCCTCCTGTACACCCTGTGACCCCGCACTCACTCTCTCCTCCTGTACACCCTGTGACCCCGCACTCTCTCCTCCTGTACACCCTGTGACCCCGCACTCTCTCCTCCTGTACACCCTGTGACCCCACACTCTCTCCTCCTGTACACCCTGTGACCCCGCACTCTCTCCTCCTGTACACCCTGTGACCCCACACTCTCTCCTCCTGTACACCCTGTGACCCCGCACTCTCTCCTCCTGTACACCCTGTGACCCCCCGCACTCTCTCCTCCTGTACACCCTGTGACCCCACACTCTCTCTCTCCTGTACACCCTGTGACCCCGCACTCCTCCTCCTGTACACCCTGTGACCCCACACCTCCCTCCTGTACACCCTGTGACCCCGCACTCTCTCCTCCTGTACACCCTGTGATCCCCACACTCTCTCCTCCTGTACACCCTATGATCCCACACACCCTCTCCTGTACACCCTATGACCCGCACTCTCTCCTCCTGTGACCCAAACACTCCATCTGTATTTCTGCTAGGCAGAGATATGACGTGTTATATGAATACACCATTATGGAGTCAATTGCAGCACTAAACTGACTGTTCTTACCATCAGGTCCATGAACGATCACACACGGGGGACCGGCCTTATCAGTGTGAACATGGCGGATGTGGAAAAGCGTTTGCAACAGGTATTGTGGACTTATTTACGCACTTTGTTTCCTTGTAGCAGCCGATGACTCTGTCCATTTCTTTCTCCCAACTGTCATTTTTTACAGCACTGGCCTTATTGTGATTGGTAACTTCATAATATACAGAGAGTTCCTGCTTCAGGCACTGTGTGCGGAATGATATGATTTTATCCACGCCCCCCCCCATAGAAAGCTGGAACTTATCCACGCCCCCCATAGAAAGCTGGAACTTATCCACACCCCCCATAGAAAGCTGGAGCTTATCCACGCCCCCCATAGAATGCTGGAGCTTATCCATGCCCCCCCATAGAATGCTGGAGCTTATCCACGCCCCCCCATAGAAAGCTGGAGCTTATCCACGCCCCCCATGGAATGCTGGAGCTTATCCACGCCCCCCATAGAATGCTGGAGCTTATCCACGCCCCCCATAGAATGCTGGAGCTTATCCACGCCCCCCATAGAATGCTGGAGCTTATCCACGCCCCCCCATAGAATGCTGGAGCTTATCCACGCCCCCCCCATAGAATGCTGGAGCTTATCCATGCCCCCCCATAGAAAGCTGGAGCTTATCCACGCCCCCATAGAATGCTGGAGCTTATCCACGCCCCCCCATAGAATGCTGGAGCTTATCCACGCCCCCCATAGAATGCTGGAGCTTATCCACGCCCCCCATAGAATGCTGGAGCTTATCCACGCCCTCCATAGAATGCTGGAGCTTATCCACGCCCCCCATAGAATGCTGGAGCTTATCCACGCCCCCCATAGAATGCTGGAGCTTATCCACGCCCCCCATAGAATGCTGGAGCTTATCCACGCCCCCCATAGAAATGCTGGAGCTTATCCACGCCCCCCATAGAATGCTGGAGCTTATCCACGCCCCCCCATGGAAAGCTGGAGCTTATCCACGCCCCCCATAGAAAGCTGGAGCTTATCCACGCCCCCCATAGAAAGCTGGAGCTTATCCACGCCCCCCATAGAAAGCTGGAGCTTATCCACGCCCCCCATAGAATGCTGGAGCTGTCCATGCCCCCCATAGAATGCTGGAGCTGTCCACGTCCCCCATAGAAAGCTGGAGCTTATCCACGCCCACCATAGAAAGCTGAACCACAAGGACCAGCCACGCCCTCATGATGCTGGCCTTTTCATAAATCTTTATTGTTCTTGACGCGCACACTAGAAGCCCCGCCTTGGACCTCCCCCTCTGATGCAAATTATTGTAGAGATAGCTTTAGTTCTAGAGATCTATAGTGTACCATGTCAGAGTGGGGAGGTCCCAGGCAAGGGCTTCTAGTGTGAACATCTGGAACAATAAAGTTTTATGAAAATGCTGACATCACCGGTGAGCGGTTATTCTTTGGGATTTTAGCTGTAGCGTGTCTGCACTTCACATCTCCTGTCTGCTGGAGGCGCCATTCAGCATCTGTCGTCCTGTCCTTCAGGTTACGGATTGAAAAGCCACGTACGCACTCACACGGGAGAGAAGCCTTACAGATGTACAGAGGAAAATTGCACCAAATCATTCAAAACATCAGGAGATCTCCAGAAACACATCCGAACGCACACAGGTAACCAACACGGGACCACTTGTAACATTTAAAGTGATAATAAAAGCTCCCATTCCTTTTTTTATTACCTAAAATCAAAAAAGAAGTAATACTTCCCTCCTCTTCTGGGGTCCCCCGCCAGCACCGTCTGCTCCTTCTCTTCTGAGTAGAGGATATGTAGAGGGCGCATCAATGGAGGAGCTGCGGACCGAGAGATGTCAGCCGGGGATGGAGGAGACACTGGACAACAGGCACTGGGCAGCACTTCTAGGAGTTGAAGCAAACTCTGTATATGGAAGAGAATTGAACGAGAGGGCGCTTCTAAGTGCAGTATATCCAGAAGAATCTTTAACCCCTTCACGCTGGCGCCTCCCGGCCCTTTTAGGGTTTCAGAAGGCGGGGCGGGGTTTAGGGTCATGTGACCACCATGACACGCCGTCACGGTGGTCACATGATTGGGAAAGGTCCAGATCGAAAGAGGAGATTGGGACCTTTCCGTGAGTACCGGACATGTGTGGTGGGAGCGGGCAGGGCGCGCGCTCTCAGCACATATGCTCTTTTTTAATAGAACGCAAATGTGCGGCCGCTCGGCGTCTAGGCCCAGACGCCGGGAGGCCGCACATTTGCGTTTGGCCGGTGTGAAGAGGTTAATAATGATGGTTAGAAACCGGAGAAAGCGAGGGGTGTTGCCACACAAAGACTAGCTCAGGAGCCCAGCCAGGGGCGTACTGACCATTTGGAAACTCGGGCACAGCCCGAGGGCCTGGGGTTTGTAGGAGCCCCCATGAGATGCCCCTGGTACCTTTTTCATAGGCTTTTTTTGAGTTTGGCCAAGGACACAGGGGCCCCATGATCCCCTATTGCCCGGGGGCCCCATGGGTTGCCAGTCCGCCCCTGAGCCCACCCACACATTAATATTATTATGAAGGATTTATATAGTGCCAAAAGTCCGCAGTGCTTTACAAAGCACCCCGCAGCACTCGGCTTCCTATGGGGCCACACTCAGAAGACAAGAGGATAGAACAGGATGGCGCTTCTAAGTGCAGTATATCCAGAAGGATCTTTAATAATCACGGTTAGAAACACTTAGGAGGAAGCGAGGGGTGTGGCCACACAATGCCCAGCTCAGGAGCCCACCCACACATTAACCTCTTCACGCCGGCCGCACACAAAAAAGCGGCCTCCCGGCATCTGGGCCTTGCACATTTCTGTGCAATTAAGAAAAACATGTGCTGAGAGCGAGCGCCCTGCGTGTTCCCAGCACACATGTCCAGTACTCACGAAAAGGTCCCGATCTCCTCTTTCGATCGGGACCTTTCCCGAATCATGTGACCGTTGTGACGGCGAATCACGTCGGTAACATGACCCTAAAGCTCCGGCTTCTGCAACCCTTAAAGGGCCAGGAGGCGCCTGCGCCAAGGGGTTAATATTATTATGCAGGATATATATAGTGCCAACAGTGCGCAGTGCTTTACATGGTGCCCCCGCAGCATTCGGTTTCCTATGGGGCCGCACTCAGAAGAGAAGAGGATAGAACAGGATGGCGCTTCTAAGTGCAGTATATCCAGAAGAATCTTTAATAATGACGGTTAGAAACACTTACAAATTCGTAGTTAAAACAGGCTCAATAAAATCATCAGCGTGCAGAGACTCAATCCACCACGCGAGAACCCGCTGCGGCCAGCAGCTGCAGGGGGAGCTGAGGATCAGATGTCCAAGATGGCCGCCGCAAGTCTTGAAGAAGGAGCTCACCGTTTCACGCCCGTTCCTAACCCACGTCACTTCCGGTTGCGGTCTTCTGGACAGTGTGCGTTCCAGCGATCCTGGAATTTGCGGCGGCCATCTTGGACATCTGATCCTCAGCTCCCCCTGCAGCTGCTGGCCGGCACAGCGGGTTCTCGCGTGGTGGATTGAGCCTCTGCACTCTGACGATTTTATTGAGCCTGTTTTAACTGCGAGTTTGTAAGTGTTTTTCTAACCGTCATTATTAAAGATTCTTCTGATATACTGCACTTCGAAGCGCCCTCCTGTTCTCTCCTCTTCTAAGTGCGGCCCCATAGGAAGCCGAGTGTTGCGGGGGCGCTTTGTAAAGCACTGCACACTGTTGGCACTATATAAATCTTGCATAATAATATTGATGTGTGGGTGGGCTTTGTGTGGCCACACCCCTCGCTTCCTTCTAAGTGTTTCTAACCGTCACTATTAAAGATCCTTCTGGATATACTGCACTTCAAAGCGCCCTCCTGTTCTCTCCTCTTCTGAGTGCGGCCCCATAGGAAACCGAGTGCTGCGGGGGCGCTTTGTAAAGCACTGCGCAAAACTGTTGGCACTATATAAAATCCTGCATAATAATATTGATGTGTGGGTGGGCTTTGTGTGGCCACACCCCTCGCTTCCTCCTAAGTGTTTCTAACCGTCACTATTAAAGATTCTTCTGGATATACTGCACTTAGAAGCGCCCTCCTGTTCTTTCCTCTTGTCTTCTGAGTGCGGCCCCATAGGAAACCGAGTGCTGCGGGGCGCTTTGTAAAGCACTGCGCAAACTGTTGGCCCAGTATAAATCCTGCATAATAATATTAATGTGTGGGTGGGCTTTGTGTGGCCACACCCCTCTTTCCTCCTTTTAAGTGTTTCTAACCGTCACTATTAAAGATTCTTCTGGATATACTGCACTTAGAGGCGCCCTCCTGGGCTTTGTGTGGCCACACCCCTCGCTTCCTCCTGGACTTGATTGAAACAGCAGGAGCCAATGGCTCCCGCTGCTCTCCGTCTGTCCTGTGAGAGTAGAGAGAGAGAGAGACCCGTACTGCTGCAGATGAGCACGGCGACTTGCATAGAAACCCTGCAAAGGAAAGGGTTAAAATCATAATTCCCTCCGCCATCTTAAAGCGCTAAAATGCCTCAGAAATCTCGGACGCTGCTGCAGTTTTCTCTCTCCGGCGATAACCGAATTGTGACATAGGGGCCGGAGGAAGGAATCACAGAGCACAGCGGCTTATCAGGTACACGACACTCCTGTCAGAAGCCACTGCAGTGCTTGAACATGGCAGAGAGGGGGTGCTGGAGGTGCAGGGGTTAATCCCTGTCTGTGCAAGAAAGCCTTTTTTTAAAAAAAAATATTTGTAACTATCGGCAAGAGCCGCTTTAAAATAAATATGTGTCCAGCGATCCGCTCTTCCTGGATTTATAACGACTGTAATGTAACTCTTCACGTCGGTATTATCGAACGTTACTGTCATTTATGCGTTTTGCTGGAGGAGTGCAGGAGAGGCCACGCCTCCTTTCTATTTTTATGTCGTTCTCGCCGTTATTAGTGAATCGTCCCGATCCCGCCGCAGCCCATTTATATCTCTGTGTTCTCTGGGTAGATCTTGTATCCTGAGTAACGCGGGTTATGTAATAGTTGTGTAACAGACGGATGGAGAGGCCCGCGTGTTCTGGGCACGGCGCCCGCATTCTCTGTACAGAACACAGTGTTCTCTCCATCCCGGAGTCCGCACACAGAGACCTTCAACACAGGACCACGGCAGCTGCACATTCGAATAGACAGCAAGGATTGTCTTTGGCTGCTGATTATAACATGCATATCCTGTGTACTCTTATGTCATTACGTGTGAAGTGCGCGCGGCGGGAGCTTTGGGGACGCATCCGTTCTTGCACTAGAATTTATTCAAGTGTGTGTACATATAATATATATATATATACACACAGTGGAGGAAATGCGTATTTGCTCCCCGGCTGATGTTGAATGTTCGCCCTTCACACAGAAATGATCGGTCTCTAACAATGTAATGTTCGCCCTTCACACAGAAATGATCGGTCTAACAATGGAATGTTCGCCCCTCACACAGAAATGATCGGTCTAACAATGGAATGTTCGCCCCTCACACAGAAATGATCGGTCTAACAATGTAATGTTCGCCCTTCACACAGAAATGATCGGTCTAACAATGGAATGTTCGCCCTTCACACAGAAATGATCGGTCTAACAATGGAATGTTCGCCCTTCACACAGAAATGATCGGTCTAACAATGGAATGTTCGCCCTTCACACAGAAATGATCGGTCTAACAATGGAATGTTCGCCCCTCACACAGAAATGATCGGTTCTAACAATGGAATGTTCGCCCCTCACACAGAAATGATCGGTCTAACAATGGAATGTTCGGTGTAACACTGAGAGACAGAATACAACAACAAATTCAGCAGAAATGCGTCTAACAAATGATGACGGATCTGCATGTTCATGAGGGAAAGAAGGATTTGATCCCCTTCACAAAACATGACTTAGTACTTGGTGGCCAATCCATTGTTGGCAATCACAGAGGTCAGACGTTTCCTGGAGTTGGCCCCCAGGTTCGCACACCTCTCAGGAGGGATTTTGGCCCACTCCTCTTGGCAGATCCTCTCCAAGTCATTAAGGTTTGGTGGCTGACGTTTGGCAACTCGAACTTTCAGCTCCCTCCACAGATTTTTAATCGGATGAAGGTGTGGAGACTGGCTAGGCCACTCCAGGACCTCAATGTGCTTCTTCTTGAGCCGCTCCTTTGTTGCCTTGGCCGTGTGTTTTGGGTCATTGTCATGCTGGAACACCCATCCACCACCCATTTTCAATGCCCTGGCTGAGGGAAGAAGGTTCTCACCCAAGATTTGAGGGTACATTGCCCCGTCCATCGTCTTTTTGATGCGGTGCAGTTGTCCTGTCCCCTTAGCAGAAAACACCCCCCAAAGCAGAATGTTTCCACCACCATGTTTCACAGTTGGGATGGTGTTCTTGGTCATAGGCAGCATTCCTCCTCCTCCAAACACGGCAAGTTGAGTTGATGCAAAGAGCTGGATTTTGGTCTCCTCTGACCACAACACTTCCCACCAGTCCTCCTCTGCATCATTCAGATGTTCAGTGGCAGACTTCAGATGGGCCTGGACATGGGCTTTCTTGAGCAGAGGGACCTTGTGGGCACTGCAGGATTTCAGTCCTTGTCGGCGTAGTGTGTTACTAATTGTTTTCTTGGTGACTGTGGTCCCAGCTGCCTGGAGATCATTGACAAGATCCTCACGTGTAGTTCTGGGATGATTCCTCACTGTTCTCATGATCATTGACACTCCACGAGGTGAGATCTTGCATGGTGCACCAGACCTAGGGAGACTGACACTTGTTTTGTGTTTCTTCCATTTGTGAATGATTGCACCAACTGTTGTCACCTTCTCACCAAGCTGCTTGGCCATAGTTTGGTAGCCCAGTCCAGCCTTGTGTAGGTCTACCCATCTTGTCCCTGACATCCTTGGACAGCTCTTTGGTCTTTGCCATGGTGGAGAGTTTGGAATCTGATGGTTTGATGGCTCCTGTGGACAGGTGTCTTTTATACAGGTAACAAAATGAGATTAGCAGCACTCCCTTTAAGAGACTGCTTCTAATCTCAGCTTGTTACCTATATGAGAGACACCTGGTAGCCAGAAATCCTGCTGAATGATAGGGGATCAAATCCTTCTTTTCCTCATGAACATGCAGATCAGTCATCATTTGTTAGACACATTTCTGCTGAATTTGCTGTTGTATTCTGTCTCTCAGTGTTACACCGAACATTCCATTGTTAGACCGATCATATTTCTGTGTGAGGGGCGAACATTCCATTGTTAGACCGATCATTTCTGTGTGAGGGGCGAACATTCCATTGTTAGTTAGAGACCGATCATTTCTGTGTGAGGGGCGAACATTCCATTGTTAGACCGATCATTTCTGTGTGAGGGCGAACATTCCATTGTTAGACCGATCATTTCTGTGTGAGGGGCGAACATTCCATTGTTAGACCGATCATTTCTGTGTGAGGGGCGAACATTCAGCATCAGCAGGGGAGCAAATACGCATTTCCTTCACCACACACAGACACACACACACTCTATAAACAAACAAAATCTTTTTTACTTTGTTATAAAACATATCCAATAAAAAAAAAATCTAATTTATTCATACATTTAGGGCAAAATGTATTCTGCTACTTGTTTTTGCTACTTGTTGTTATAAGTGTATGTTAATTGGTTTGTGTGAAAGTTATAGCGTCTACAAACTATGGGATATATACTGGAATTTACGCATCTATAGACGCTATACTGGTAATGGCAGCGATCAGCTGTTATAGGGGCTGTTATAGGGTGGCGGGCAATCTGGCGCTAAAGGACACTATCTGGGAGGGTCTGTAACGGACACTAGTGACAATAATACAGTGATCAGTGATAATACTGTACACTGTACTAATGACGCTGGCTGGCTGGGATGGGGGTTGACATCCAAGGGCAATCAAGGGGTTAACTGTGTGTCTAAAGCCCCATGCACACAGTAAGAAAATTGTACGCAAATTTTCGTGGGAGGACCGATCGTCTGATAATCTGATCGTTAGTACACAGCTTTCGAGAGCCAATCACGACGATTCATACGACAATATCCGAAGCATGAAAATTTTTACCAGATCATACGATTTTTTGTTTAATCAGTACAGTAGTCATCCAAAAATACAATACAAATATTCAATAAATGACATCAATTTTCAAAAATTCTTTTCTTTCATAAGTTTTTAGTTCCCTCTTCATTTTCGATATGAGACCAGCATGCAAAAAAAAAACGACAACGGGTGATCATTCGTCCGATATTCCTATCATGTGTATGGGGCTTAGCAATGTGCGCTGCTTTTTCCTATTGATCTTGCTGTTTATTCTCTCTGCTTTGCAGGCAGAAGAAACGGCCAGATCGCTGTTCCTATGCACACAGAGTTCTGTGTTTTTATAAGCACAGAACTCTGCCTGTGATTGATCAGCTGATTTCAGCAGCCGAAATCATTGGCTGAAATCTAATGTCAAACTTGTCCTGCTTCCAATCACAGCACGGGTCGGTTGGAGGCGCACGTAGGCCCAACCCAGAAGACAGGCGGTGTCGTTCAGGTGCGTTGCCTGGCCTGCCTATGCCGCTCGCATGCAGTAAATCTATGGAGAAAAGTGTATCTCTGGCCAAAACTGAAGCTGAAAAATGTTGTCAGTACTCCTCCTCCTCGTGCTTACACACCACACCGAGGGGAGCAGGGGAGGGGTGTGACTATATGATGGGAGCTGAGCGATCATTCACCTCTTCGGCTATATCCCCCGGTTCACATCTATGCGGCCATGCGGGCTGTGTTTTGCGCAGGCATGAGAGCCCATTCATTTGAATGGACTCCCGTGCCCCGCGACACGCAGGGAAGAACTCCCTGCACTCCTGAAAACTCCACCTCGTATGGTTGTGATTTCCAGTGCGGGTGGCGTGCCGTTAAAATCAATGCCCCCCCCCCCCCCCCGCGGGTCCGCATTCTTTTGTGCGGGTGGATTTTTGCGCCACCCGCACATATGTGAACCTACTCTAAGATACGTTAGTAAGGAGGAGGAGAGGCCACGCCCAGCTCCTAATTATTGTTTCCTTCTTCCACATGTGCCTGACTGGTAAAGGCATGGGGACCCCACACACCGTAAGTGTTTTCACACGGAAAAGGTTGTCGTCTTTTCGAAGTAGCCCTCCCTGTTCTGTTCATCCAGAAGATTTCTTGTATGATAACCGAATGATTCTTCCCCGCAGGTGAAAGACCGTTCAAATGTCCCTTTGAAGGCTGCGGAAGATCGTTCACTACCTCCAACATCCGTAAAGTTCACATCCGAACGCACACGGGCGAGCGGCCTTACTACTGCTCAGAACCGGGCTGCGGCAGAGCGTTCGCCAGCGCCACCAACTACAAGAACCACGTGCGGATACACACAGGTATCAGTGTTGGGTTTCTCTGTTTATAAGATAGGCCTCATATAGCTGCCAGATCTCCAAATCACAAGATTAAAGGTACTAAAGCCTCAACTTTTTTTTTTAATCAGAATTATATCACTCTTGACAAATGTATCACTAGACAATAAATCGTTTTCAAAAATGTCCAGAACACATTTTAGAACAGTTTATACTTGCAGCCTCCAGCTTCTGCAGGGAGTGCAAAACATCATCCAGCGTCTGATCCCCCTCCTCAGGGCTTCATGTCATATCATTTATAGAGCATTGTGCACTGCGATACCCTCAAGCTGCCTCTGCTTGCACCATAAAGCATGCATACCCCGTTATGGACAGAATACTCTGATTACCTCTGCTAGCACTATCATGCATGCATACCCGGTTATGGACAAAATACTCTGATTACCTCTGCTAGCGCTATCATGCATGCATACTTGGTTATGGACAAATACTCTGATTACCTCTGCTAGCCATCATCATGCATACCCCATTATGGACAACATACTCTGATTACCTCTGATAGCACTGTCATGCATGCATACCCCGTTATTACCAACACAATACTCTGATTACCTCTGCTAGCACTATCATGCATACATACTTGGTTTACGGACAGAATACTCTGATTACCTCTGCTAGCACTATCATGCATACATACCCCGTTGTGACAGAATACTCAGATTTCCTCTGCTAGCACTCTCATGCATGCATACCCCATTACCAACAGAATACTCAGATTACCTCTGCTAGCACTATCATGCATACATACCCTGTTGTGGACAGAATACTCAGATTTCCTCTGCTAGCACCATCATGCATGCATACCCCGTTGTGGACAGAATACTCAGATTTCCTCTGTTAGCACTATCACACAAGGATGTCCCATCTGTGCTTGCTGGGCACATTTTAATTGCACATAGCCTCAACCACATACACTATACAGCTCTGCGTTTCCATCAATGCGGTGAGACCTTTTGCGCTATGAAAAAAAAAAAAAAAAAGGCCGACAATTTTGAGAAAAAATTTTTTTTGACTTTTTGCTATTAACATGTCCAGTAAAAAAATTTAAAAAAATCACATTTCGGCATAAATTTAGGCCAAAATGTATTTTATATTATATAAAATGTGTGTGTGGTGATATATTTGTGTTGTGGTTTGTTTTTATTTGTTTGTGCGGTTGTTTATCTATATTTTTTTTTTTTTTACGAAATTGTTTTTTTTTTCTTTTGATATTTTTTTCCTGAAAATCTATGTATTTTTAAAAAAGGTTTTGCATTAATTTTTCCATTTTTGCTATACACATTTTTCATTCTTTTTTTCCGTATGTATTGGAACAAATTAAAAACCTAGTTTTTTAAGCAAAATATTTGACATAATGTTTCACACAAAACCCCAAAAATGGGCTGGACTATAGTTTTTACCCTTAAACTTATGTTTTGGTTTTTACACCCCCTTTTGGAAAACATAACTGTTTTCAGTCGCTTCCCTAGAACCATCAATAAGCTTCTGACACCCATCTCACCTCCCACCCACACACTCCCGTTTATTTTTTGTGACCACTCTTTCCTTTTGCAAACAGCTTTTTTGTTTCTCTTTATTGGAAGGACAAAATCTGTGGTTTTTTCCCCACGCAACAGCAATTGTTTTTTAGTTTTCTCCACAGGTTTTGTATGGATTTAGATCTGGCTTTTTTTTTTCCACATTCAGAACTCTCCAGCGCTTCTTTGCCATCCATTTCTGATTGCTTTTTGAGGTATGTTTTTTTATCATTTGTCCTGCTGGAAGACCCAGTGTCTTTATTGTTGGTTTTGTGCAAACCCAGCTTTTTTTTTGTTGACACTGGGCCCTACAGTGCTGACCCACAAATCCTTTTGTGAAGTTTTTTTTTTTTTTTTGTTTCTTCATGATTTTTTGCACATTTTTTTTTTGTTTTTTTTCAGTGCCAGATTTAGCAAAAGCATTTTTTCTTTTTTTATCATTGTTTTCCACCATATTTTACCGTAGGTTATGTGTTTTTTTTTTTTTTGTAGGCCTCATTCCCGTTTTCGTTAATCAGTAGAATGATGTTCATTACCGAAATAGCTCTGTCTTGTAAATCTCATCTGTTTTTTTTTAAGACTTTTCCCAGAAGGCTTTTGGCTTACTCAAGTACATTTTGGCAAACTGTAGTTTTGCTTTTTTATTGTCTCTGTGTCAGTTGTAGTGGGGTCCTCCTGGGTCCTCCTTTGCCATACGCCGTTTCATTTCATTTAAATGTCGACGGATAGTTCCGCGCTGACAACCACTGATTTCTATTTGTAGCCTGTTCCTTATCTTGTTTGAATTCTTGAGTGAAACATTTTTGTTGTGCTATGCTTATCCCCACCATTGTATCATGGACTTTTTGTTTTGCAATCTTTTTGTCAAATTTTCTTTCATTCGTTTACGGACCAGATGTTGATTAGCTTACAGTTGCCATGGGTTTTTTTTGTTTTTGTTTGTGTGTTTTGTTTTCGATATTGTTTCAAATTTTTTCTCTTGGTTTTGGATTTAGTTTACTTTGTAACCTTGTTATTGTTTGTGAATTTTTTGCCACATTTTTTCTATTTTTTTATTTCTTTTTTTCCTTATACCAGTTTATATTTGTTTCCTCTTTTTTTTGTCTTATCCTTAGTGTTGTCACAGACACAGACACACATTTTGAAGGTTAAGATGAACGTTCACATTGTTTATTATGTTTTTCTAGGTTGATTTTTATGTTGCCTCAATACCTGTTTCTTTTTTGCCTCAGTTTGCTTTTTTTTGTTTTGAGCAGATCATTTTTTTTTTAACATTATCTTATTTATTCCGCAGTTGTGAATTAGGGTTTATGAGTGTTATTACTTTTGTCCCGCCCCATTTTTGGAGGTTAGGTTGACATTTCCATTGTGGTGAATTTTGCTTTCGTTGTTTCCCTTTTCTTTTGTGTTTTTGTTTTTTGTCCAATACACACAAAGGGAATAAACATGTGTATTGCAAAACATGTTTATTTTGCATATTTTTGTTGTTATTTTTACATGGGATTTCCAGTGAGAAATATCAAGGGTGCCAACAATTTATTTATTTGACTGTCATGTATATGTGTAAAATGTAGTTTGCTATGTTTATTAGTGTTGTGTTCATAATATTTCGCTTGTTATTGTTGTTTTGTTCATTTCGCTAGATATATATTTTGTATTCTAATATGTTCCCATTTGGTTGTGGTTTATATAGTTTGATGTGTTTTGCTTTAATTTTTATTTATATATTGTTTGTTATCTATATATGTATATATTAAAGATGTGTTTGTGTTTTTGTTTGTATGAGTATTTGTTTGTTATTGTGTGTTTTGTTGTGTGTGTGGTGTTATATGTTGTGGTAATGTATTATTTTGTGTGTTATATGTTGTTGTTTGTATATATATAAATAAGTGTTGTGTTGGGGTGTGTGGATTATAATTATTATTATGTATTTATGGGTTTTTGGGTGTGTGTTGTGTAATACATTACAGTGCACTCACGTGGTTTCACACGCACTCCAAAACCGTACAACTGGCAACCATTGCGGAAAGAACCTAACAAACAGATCTCCACGCTGGCCATGCACAAGAAGACGGCACATTTATGTATGACGAGGCGGGAGCACATTAGTGGAGTGAACAGGAAGAGCTTCGTCATTAAGACCTTCAAGCCATAGTTAAGTGTCCAAGACTGGCAAGCCAATAGTTTGCAATCGTCCCTCAAGGTCTGGTGGTGTGCATGGAATATGGTGTATTGATCATGCGCCGTGTGTTGGGGGTATATGTGAAGAGTGAGGACCAGAAGACTGCACACTTGCCTAGCTAGCAGTCACAATCGGGGGGATTGGAGGGTGCTAGGGGGGTTGTGATGGTGGGGGCGAGGCCGACTGGTCATACAGTATACATGACACATGTTACACCTTGAATATGGGGTATAACATGTTTATAAAGAAAGGTGAACCTAATCCTTTAAAAACCCTTTTTGCTGCTGGTTCTGAATATGTCTTACGGACCCGACAGCGCGGGGGTGTTTGGTGGGTTGTTCAACACTAATCTGGTATTGATTTAGTATTAGATACAACTCTCGACTTTGTACCCCCATCTCTCAAAGAAGACATACCCTCTAAGAACATATTATAAAAAATCCTTCACACAACAAAGAATAAACTAAATCCCCCCCTCTAAAGAGAAAAAAAGATCTCCCATTGCTCCCTCTCCCCCCCCCTTACTCCTTTCTCCCTCTTCTCTCCCCCCCTCTCCCTTCTCCCTCTCCTCCCCACCCCCCCCCTCCCTTTCCAATAAGTAAAAGAGAGAATTGAGAATAGAAAGTAGAAAGAGGAAAAAAAATATAAAATTGAGAAATATTGAAAAAATATTAATAAAATTATATAAAGATTAAAAAAATAATAAAGTTGATAAATATTAAAAAATAGATATACATTCCCCTAAAAAAAGAAAGATCCCCTTAAAGATCTCTCCCTTTTCTCCCTCTCATCATTGCTTTGCAACTTCTCCCCCCCACGCCCCACCACATCGATCCTCCTGTCCGCCACTGCTCTAAAGGTCCCTTCTTCCCCCCTAAAAATTGCTGCCCTAGGCAAACGCCTTGTAGATACGGCCCTTATATTTGAGGGTTTTGTGTAATCTTCCAGGCCAAAAATGATTTTATTTACACGTGTGCAAAAAAAAAAGAAATTGCAAAAACGGCTCTGGCAGTGAAAGAGTTAAAGAGACCCTGTCACCTGCACATTCAGGTAAGAATAATAGAACCCATTCCATTCAGCAGGGTAAGCCTACCAATCCAATAACAGTGTCCACTCCCGTCCGCAAGGTAAACCCACCAATCCGCACGGCCTGCCCAATGCAGACGTCCATACTGGGTAAGCTCCGGTGTCAGATGGTAAATGATTTCTCTGCCAGCTCCTATATTACAATGTTTGGATATTCCACCATAGTTGATCCTGATTTCTTCAGCCTTTGAAAAAAAAATGGCGGATTATTCATTTTATTTTACTTTTTTTTTTAATTGAAAAACAAATTGAAACAGAAGGAATGGATTTTCACGCCTAAAGCCAGCTAAGAAGCTTGTGTATGACAATAGGAGTTTTCTTCACTAGGGGGCGCCATACTAAAACTGTGCACGGGGCTGTTTATAACCCGACCTGCCTGCCCGTTATAACGTTTCAGCCATGACAGATTGAGGTGTCGCAGCCCAGCCCCCCCTCTATTGTGCACACCTTGATCCAGATAATCTGTCCCCCCAGCTGTTGGGGAGACTCGTTATTGATACCGGGATCACAGAGAAGCGTCGGTTTATAGGAACAAAGATCTTGTGCACACATAGCAGGTTTGTTTGCCCGGGACACCTGGCGTGCCAGACCTGAACACCTCACCTCCGATCCTTGGCACACAAAGAAACCGCTACGGAGAACAGAGACCCACAAACCTTCCGTTTTTAACCTGGCACAGGGTCAGCTTCAAGTATCCTGCGCGTGCGAGGGGGGGTACCTGGCCTTCACTCCAAGCCACCGACCTGGAACAGCTATCCGCCCCACAATTGTTGAGCCTGGCGCAGGGAAAACTCCATCTATTCTACTGTCACAGATATCTCCGTGATATATTAGAGTCCGCTCAGAATATTCCTAGCAAACAAAGAATACAAGCTACAGAGCAATAAAGTATACAAGCAGTGCATCCGGAAAGTGATCCATCTTCCATTAAAGGTCAAATCTGGACACCAGAAGAAAACAAATGGCCCGAACAGGGCGTGCTTTCAAGAGAATTTGTCGGTTTGTCTTGAATGGGAAAAGCAACTGCTTTGTTTTAATGACTTTGCTGATTTAAACAATTACACGATATTAGGACCATCAAAGGGTCACCCCATCTAATAGCAATGTTTTAGGTGTAGGCGGAGCATTGGGTTGACTGGGGGGGTCACTGTACTATGGAGCCTGAGTCTTTCCTCTCCCACCTTGGCATTCTGGGCATTCCCTCCCTTCTTGGGCTGTTCCCACTCCACCTGTTACCCATATAGGAGTCCCACCAGACCATTCCTGACCTTCTCTGCTGGTCATTGTCCCTTCAGACCATTCCTGACCTTCTCTTTTGGTCATTGTCCCAAATAGGTGTCCCCTCAGATAATTCCTGACCTTCTCTGTTGGTCTTTGTCCCATATAGGTGTCCCCCCAGACCATTCCTGGCTTTCTCTGCTGGTCATTGTCCCATATAGGAGTTCCCCCAGACCCTTCCTGACCTTCTCTGCTGTTCATTGTCCCATATAGATGTCCCTCCAGACCATCCCTGACCTATGCTCGTCATTGTCCCATATAGGAGTCCCTCCAGACCATTCCTGACCTATGCTCGTCATTGTCCCATATAGGAGTCCTTCCAGACCATTCCTGACCTTCTCTGCTGGTCATTGTCCCATGTAGGAGTCCCACTAGACCATTTATGACCTCTGCTTGTCATTGTCCCATATAGAAGACCCCCTATACCATTTCTGACCTTCCCTGCTGGTCATTGTCCCATATAGTAGTCCTGTAGACCATTCCTGACCTTCTCTGCTGGACATTGTCCCATATAGGGGTCCCACTAGACTATTCCCAACCTTCTCTGCTGGTCATTGTCCCATATAGATATCCCACTAGACCATTCCCGACTTTCTCTGCTGGTCATTGTCCCATATAGGAGATCCCGGCAGACCATTCCTGACCTTCTATGCTGGTCATTGTCCCATGTAAAAGTCTCACTAGACAATTCCCAACCTCAGCTGGTCATTTTTACATATAGGAGTCCCTCTAGACCATTATACAATTCCTGACCACCTCTGCTGGTCATTGTCCCATATAGGAGTCCCTTCAGACCATTCCTGACCATCTCCCTCCAGACCATCTTCCTGAACCCCCCCCCCCCCCCCCCCGATAACTGTAATTCCCATTTAACCCAACGTGCACTGTTCTGCTTTGGTGATCTCCCAATTACTGTCTGCGATAGGTTGAATCACACACATGGGTTCATCTCTGCTTAGATATCAAGAGCCCGGTAGATCCGTATATGATGAATCCTCACTTCACACATGGCTTTCTCTCCATTTAGATGGAAACACTGCAGTCTCGGGTCTGTGTATGGGCAAATCATAGGAGAGAACAGATATCTGAATGAGTGACTATGATCCAAGAAAGAGCTAGACCTTCCATACTGGTCATTGTCCCATATAGGAGACCCTCCAAACTATTTTAGTCCTCTGCTGGTCATTGCCCTATCTTGAAGCCCATCCAGACCATTCTAGACCTTATCTGTTGGTCATTTCCCCATTTTGGAGTCCCTTCAGATTATTCTAGTGCTCTGCTGGTCATTGCCCTATATAGGAGACTCTCCAAACCATTCTAAATCTTCTGTGCTGGTCATTGCCCCATTCTAGACCTTCTCTGCTGGTCATTGCCTTTATATAGGTGTGCCTTCAAACCGATCTAGACCTTCTCTGCTGGTCATTGCCTTTATATAGGTGCACCTTCAAACCGATCTAGACCTTCTCTGTTGGTCAGTTCCCATATTGGAATCTTTTTTTAAACCCACCACTCTGCATGCATGCTATAGAGCACGTTGATATCGGAGTCCCTTTAGACCATTCTAGACCTTCTCTGCTGATGATTGTCCAACATTGGAGCCTCTTCAGACCATTCTAGACCTCTGCTGGTCATTCCCCCATACTGGAGTCTCTTTAGATCATTCTAGACCTTCTCTGCTGGTCATTGCCTTTATATAGGTGCCCCTTCAACCCGATTTAGATCTTCTCTGCTGGTCATTTCCCCATATTGGAATCTTTTTTAAACCCAGCACACTACACGCATGCTATAGAGCACGTTGACCTCCAACCTGTTTCCTGGCTCTTATCGGTGTGGAGATTTTCCTGCAGGTTTTATTGCTCTGTTATTGAGCCCATTGTAAATAGATGACATCGACTTTCATTGCATCACTTGATGGTAGTTATGTTGATGTCAATGTTGGGGATTAGGTTCAGGTCAATGGTTAACATTATGGTTTACATTCAGATTAAAGCAATCCCACCATTCTGCCCAATCAAGACAAAGTATCAGGTTCTTTTTACATCCTACCTCCTCTATTAATAATTCCTATCCTCCCCCAACCCCCCCACCATTCTGTTCTTCAGCTGAAGTCCTTGGACATACCCTGCATTTCTGGATACAGCGGGGCGTGTGACTCCATCTCCTCTCTGCATGTAGTGCAGAGAGCTCAGGCCAGTCCCAACCATTGTCACATGGAGGCGGGGGGGGGGGGGGGGGGGGTACTCCAATACAGAACTTATACAGGAATTTTAGGGTTGCAGCTAGGAATTGCAGGAAAGTGAAGTATTCATAGCAGCAGACTTAGGAGAGACTTAAAAGGTTAAGTTTTGTGGCGACTTGGAAGTTGTAGAAAGTATATGTGAACCTTTCAGTCTATGGATTGTTGTAATTGGTATATGTTGTTGGTAAATCCTTTCTTCCTCCCAATTTCATTGGGATTGGGGTAGGGGGGTTGGTGGAGTCCCCTACTGACGATTGTCCAGGGTCTTTCCCAGGAGCTACTGTCATTCATGATATATAGGGATGGGTGTCTCAACGACTGAGCAGTGCCTTCATTCTTGGGCAAGGGATGTGTCTCCACTGCTGGTAGGGAATGTGTCTCCACTGCTGGGCAGACGGCATGCCTTCATTGCTGGGCAGGGGTGTGTGTCTCCATTGCTGGGCAGGGATGTGTGTCTCCATTGCTGGGCAGGGATGTGTGTCTCCATTGCTGGGCAGGGATGTGTGTCTCCATTGCTTGGCAGAGGGACGTGTTTCTATTGCTGGGCACGGGGTGTGTGTCTCCACTGCTGAGCAGGGGACTGGTCTCCACTGCTTGGCAGGTGGCATATCTCCACTGCTGGGAAGGGAACGTGTCTCCACTGCTGAGCAGGTGGCGTATCTCTTTTCCTGGGCATGGGGGGCGTGTCTCCTTTGCTGGGCAGGGTTGGGCGTGTCTCCATGGCTAAGAGGGAGCGTGTCTCCATTGCTGGGCAGGTGGGCATGTCTCCATGGCTGGGCAGCAGTGTGTCTCCATTGCTGGGTCGGTGGCATGCCTTCATTGCTGGGAAGGGGGTGTGTTTCCACTGCTGGGCAGGTGGCGTGCCTTCATTGCTGGGCAGGGGAAGTGTTGGGCAAGGGGTGTGCCTTCATTGCTGGGCAGGGGAAGTGTTGGGTAGTGGGTGTGCCTTCATTGCTGGGCAGGGGACGTGTTGGGTAGGGGGTGTGCCTTCATTGCTGGGCAGGGGACGTGTTGGGCAGGGGGGCGTGCCTTCATTGCTGGGCAGGGGACGTGTTGGACAGGGGGCGTGCCTTCATTGCTGGGCAGGGGACGTGTTGGGCAGGGGGTGTGCCTTCATTTCTGGGCAGGGGACGTGTTAGGCAGGGGGCATGCCTTCATTGCTGGGCAGGTGATGTGCCTTCATTGCTGGTACTGGGGTGTGTCTCCTGTGCTGGGCAGGGATGTGTGTCTCCATTGTTTGGCGAGAAGGGGGCGTCTCCTTTGCTGACCAGGGGCGTGTCCTCATTAGTGGCTGTCCTCTTCAGCATTGAAATACATTATCTGTCCATGGCTGAGCAGAGGGCGTGGTGGCAAATCTGACGATGGGACTACGGGCACACCGCGCACTGGCACAGCATCCTGTAGCTCTGATTCACCAACCCACACATCCTACATATGAAACAAAAACTGCCATGGACACACAGACACATAGATGAAATAGTGACATTTGTTGGGGTCACTTGGTGTCCTTTACTGTGATCTGCTCCTGCACCAGCCCAGTAGGGGGTGTCGCAGTAGGGGGTGTCGCAGTAGGGGGTGTCGCAGTAGGGTTGTCGCAGTAGGGGCAGTAGGAGGTGTCGCAGTAGGGGTTGTCGCAGTAGGAGGTGTCGCAGTAGGAGGTGTCGCAGTAGGGGTTGTCGCAGTAGGAGGTGTCGCAGTAGGGGTTGTCGCAGTAGGGGGTGTCGCAGTAGGGGTTGTCGCAGTAGGAGGTGTCGCAGTAGGGGTTGTCGCAGTAGGAGGTGTCGCAGTAGGGGTTGTCGCAGTAGGGGGTGTCGCAGTAGGAGGTGTCGCAGTAGGAGGTGTCGCAGTAGGGGTTGTCGCAGTAGGAGGTGTCGCAGTAGGAGGTGTCGCAGTAGGGGTTGTCGCAGTAGGGGGTGTCGCAGTAGGAGGTGTCGCAGTAGGGGTTGTCGCAGTAGGAGGTGTCGCAGTAGGGGGTGTCGCAGTAGGGGGTGTCGCAGTGGGGGGTGTCGCAGTGGGGGGTGTCGCAGTGGGGGTTGTCGCAGTGGGGTTTGTCGCAGTAGGGTTGTCGCAGTAGGGGTGTCGCAGTAGGGGGTGTCGCAGTAGGGGTTGTCGCAGTAGGAGGTGTCGCAGTAGGGGTGTCGCAGTAGGGGGTGTCGCAGTAGGGGTTGTCGCAGTAGGAGGTGTCGCAGTAGGGGTTGTCGCAGTAGGGGTGTCGCGGTAGGGTTGTCGCGGTAGGGGTTGTCGCGGTAGGGGTTGTCGCGGTAGGGTTGTCGCAGTAGGGGGTGTCGCAGTAGGGGTTGTCGCAGTAGGAGGTGTCGCAGTAGGGGGTGTCGCAGTAGGAGGTGTCGCAGTAGGGGGTGTCGCAGTAGGGGTTGTCGCAGTAGGAGGTGTCGCAGTAGGAGGTGTCGCAGTAGGGGTTGTCGCAGTAGGGGGTTGTCGCAGTAGGGTTGTCGCAGTAGGGGTTGTCGCAGTAGGGGTGTCGCAGTAGGGGTGTTGTAGTAGGGGTTGTCGCAGTAGGAGGTGTCGCAGTAGGGGGTGTCGCAGTAGGGGTTGTCGCAGTAGGAGGTGTCGCAGTAGGGGGTGTCGCAGTAGGAGGTGTTGCAGTAGGAGGTGTTGCAGTAGGGGTTGTTGCAGTAGGGGTTGTTGCAGTAGGGGTTGTTGCAGTAGGGGTGTCGCAGTAGGGTTGTCGCAGTAGGGTTGTCGCAGTAGGGTTGTCGCAGTAGGAGGTGTCGCAGTAGGGGTGTCGCAGTAGGGGTTGTCGCAGTAGGGTTGTCGCGGTAGGGGGGGTGTCGCGGTAGGGGGTGTCGCAGTAGGGGTTTGTCGCGGTAGGGGTTGTCGCGGTAGGAGGTGTCGCGGTAGGGGGTTGTCGCGGTAGGGGGTGTCGCGGTAGGGGGTGTTGCAGTAGGGTTGTCGCAGTAGGGGGTGTCGCAGTAGGGGGTGTGTGCAGTAGGGTTGTCGCAGTAGGGGGTGTTGCAGTAGGAGGTGTTGCAGTAGGGGTTGTCGCGGTAGGAGGTGTCGCGGTAGGGGTGTCGCGGTAGGGGTGTTGCGGTAGGGGGGTGTTGCAGTAGGGGTTGTTGCGGTAGGGTTGTCGCGGTAGGGGTTGTCGCGGTAGGAGGTGTCGCGGTAGGGGGTGTTGCGGTAGGGGGTGTCGCAGTAGGGGGTGTTGCAGTAGGGTTGTCGCAGTAGGAGGTGTTGCAGTAGGGTTGTCGCAGTAGGGGGTGTTGCAGTAGGGTTGTCGCGTAGGAGGTGTCGCGGTAGGGGGTGTTGCGGTAGGGGTTGTCGCAGTAGGAGGTGTTGCAGTAGGGTTGTCGCAGTAGGAGGTGTTGCAGTAGGGGGTGTTGCAGTAGGGTTGTTGCAGTAGGAGGTGTCGCAGTAGGGGTTGTCGCAGTAGGGGTGTCGCAGTAGGGGGTGTCGCGTAGGGGGGTGTCGCGGTAGGGGGTAGGGGGTGTCGCAGTAGGAGGTGTCGCAGGGGGGTGTCGCAGTAGGAGGTGTCGCAGTAGGGGGTGACGCAGTAGGGGGTGTCGCGGTAGGGGGGTGTCACAGTAGGGGGTGTCGCAGTAGGGGGTGTCGCAGTAGGGGGTGTCGCAGTAGGGGGTGTCGCAGTAGGGGGTGTCGCAGTAGGGGTGTCGCAGTAGGGGTTGTCGCGGTAGGGGTTGTCGCGGTAGGGGTTGTCGCGGTAGGGGTTGTCGCGGTAGGGGGTGTCGCGGTAGGGAGGTCGCGGTAGGGGGGTGTCGCGGTAGGGGGTGACGCGGTACGGGGGTGTTGCAGTAGGAGGTTGTCGCAGTAGGGGGTGACGCAGTAGGGGGTGTCGCGGTAGGGGGTGTCACAGTAGGGGGTGTCGCAGTAGGGGGTGTTGCAGTAGGGGGTGTCGCAGTAGGGGGTGTCGCAGTAGGGGGTGTCGCAGTAGGGGGTGTCGCAGTAGGGGTGTCGCGTAGTAGGGGTTGTCGCGGTAGGGGTTGTCGCGGTAGGGGGGTTGTCGCGGTAGGGGGTGTCGCGGTAGGGGGTGTCGCGGTAGGGGGTGTCGCGGTAGGGGGTGACGCGGTACGGGGTGTTGCAGTAGGAGGTGTCGCAGTAGGGGGTGACGCAGTAGGGGGTGTCGCGGTAGGGGGTGTCACAGTAGGGGTGTCGCAGTAGGGGGTGACGCAGTAGGGGGTGTCGCAGTAGGGGTGTCGCAGTAGGGGTTGTCGCAGTAGGGTTGTCGCAGTAGGGGTTGTCGCAGTAGGGGGGTGTGTCGCGGTAGGGTTGTCGCGGTAGGGGGTGTCGCGGTAGGGGGTGTCGCAGTAGGGGTTGTCGCAGTAGGGGGTGTCGCAGTAGGGGGTGTCGCGGTAGGGGGTGTCACAGTAGGGGGTGCCGCTCGACTTTTAAACATACATGTTCGGCCAATACATCTCTGCATGTTTATGCCGCGGTGGTTCTGTAGAATACTTGTGTGGCAGAAACCTAAAGACAGACCTCTGACTTTGATCCGACTTGTGTTTGGTATCTCTAATGTTCCGTGTGGCCCCTGTGCTGATCAGGGAGGGAAGGTGAGTTCATGCGGGACCATTGCCCAGTCCTCGGTGTACAGACACTCCTGGACTATCTCTGCTCCTTATCAGAGCCGGCAGACCATGAATGACTGACTGACCTCACTGTGTAAATATTGTCCTCTTGTGTAAGCGGAGAACAAAAAGTCTTCATCAGCAGTGGATGGCGGCTTCTTCTGAGCACACGGAGTGCGAGACGTCTATTGTCTGCGCTGGTAATGGTTAACCTGTTCACATGTGCTGGAGAGACGAGACTGTACACTGCACAGGCGAGACTACACGCCACAGGCGGGACTCTACACGCCACAGCCGAGACTCTACACGCCACAGCCGAGACTCTACATGCCATAGCCGAGACTCTACATGCCACAGCCGAGACTCTACATGCCACAGGCGGGACTCTACACACCACAGCCGAGACTACACGCCACAGGCGAGACTCTACACGCCACAGGCGGGACTCTACATGCCACAGCCGAGACTCTACACGCCACAGGCGAGACTACACGCCACAGGCGGGACTCTACACGCCACAGCCGAGACTCTACACGCCACATGCGGGACTCTACACAGCCACAGCCGAGACTCTACACGCCACAGGCGGGACTCTACACGCCACAGGCGGGACTCTACACGCCACAGGCGGGACTCTACACGCCACAGGCGGGACTCTACACGCCACAGCCGAGACTCTACACGCCACAGGCGAGACTACACGCCACAGGCGGGACTCTACACGCCACAGCCGAGACTCTACACACCACAGGCGAGACTCTACACACCACAGGCGGGACGTAATATGTCCCTTTAATAAAATGTTGTGTTCCAAACTGTCATTTGCTTCAATGCCATGGTTACAGGCGGGTATATCTAGGCGTAGGAAGGAACATACCCTATGAGTGTTCGAGAAGAAAGGCTGCTCTTCGCACAAATGGCTTACTCCGATGTCACCGCAAACTGTGAGCTTCTCACAACGTGCATTAGAAGCTGCAGCCAGTCAGAAAGATCCCGCTTTATTTCCTGGCATCATCTAGCCCTTCCCTCCCCAGCCTGACTCTCCCTGGCCCCACCCCTTTCATTCATTGGATTTCAGTTCTTTCAATCGTGAACGCTCAGCTTTGCATGTGAGTACAGCCTGCCTAGGAACGCCCACTCCTCCAGACTGACGCCCATCCATCAAGGCTTTTTGATATTTGCATAACTCCTCCCACTGCTTGTATCAGGACTGAGAGCCATTGAGAGGAGGACTGGGGGCTCTTGAGTGGAGGACTGGGGGCTCTTGAGTGGAGGACTGGGGGCTCTTGAGTGGAGGACTGGGGGCTCTTGAGTGGAGGACTGGGGGCTCTTGAGTGGAGGACTGGGGGCTCTTGAGTGGAGGACTGGGGGCTCTTGAGTGGAGGACTGGGGGCTCTTGAGTGGAGGACTGAGGGCTCTTGAGAGGAGGACTGGGGGCTCTTGAGTGGAAGACTGAGGGCTCTTGAGAGAGAAGGACTGGGGGCTCTTGAGAGGAGGACTGGGGGCTCTTGAGAGGAGGTCTGAGGGCTCTTGAGAGGAGAACTGGGGGCTCTTGAGAGGAGGTCTGAGGGCTCTTGAGAGGAGGTCTGAGGGCTCTTGAGAGGAGGTCTGAGGGCTCTTGAGAGGAGGTCTGGGGGCTCTTGAGAGGAGGACTGGGGGCTCTTGAGTGGAAGACTGAGGGCTGTGTTGAGTGGAAGACTGAGGGCTGTTGAGTGGAAGACTGAGGGCTCTTGAGTGGAGGACTGGGGGCTCTTGAGAGGAGGACTGGGGGCTCTTGAGAGGAGGACTGGGGGCTCTTGAGAGGAGGACTGGGGGCTCTTGAGAGGAGGACTGGGGGCTCTTGAGAGGAGGACTGGGGGCTCTTGAGAGGAGGACTGGGGTCTCTTGAGAGGAGGACTGGGGGCTCTTGAGAGGAGGACTGGGGGCTCTTGAGAGGAGGACTGGGGGCTCTTGAGTGGAGGACTGGGGGCTCTTGAGTGGAGGACTGGGGGCTCTTTGAGTGGAGGACTGGGGGCTCTTTGAGTGGAGGACTGGGGGCTCTTGAGAGGAGGACTGGGGGCTCTTGAGAGGAGGTCTGAGGGCTCTTGAGAGGAGGTCTGAGGGCCCTTGAGAGGAGGTCTGAGGGCCCTTGAGAGGAGGACTGGGGGCTCTTGAGTGGAAGACTGAGGGCTCTTGAGTGGAGAGGACTGAGGGCTCTTGAGAGAGGACTGGGGGCTCTTGAGAGGAGGACTGGGGGCTCTTGAGAGGAGGACTGGGGGCTCTTGAGAGGAGGACTGGGGGCTCTTGAGAGGAGGACTGGGGGCTCTTGAGAGGAGGACTGGGGGCTCTTGAGAGGAGGACTGGGGGCTCTTTGAGGAGGACTGGGGGCTCTTTGAGTGTAGGACTGGGGGCTCTTTGAGTGTAGGGCTGGGGGCTCTTTGAGTGTAGGGCTGGGGGCTCTTTGAGTGTAGGGCTGGGGGCTCTTGAGTGTAGGGCTGGGGGCTCTTGAGTGGAGGGCTGGGGGCTCTTGAGTGGAGGACTGAGGCAGGGGGCTAGGATGTTTTCAGGAAACTATGTACTGGCCCCTCCCACCAGACCAGACCGGTGTGCCGTACCCGTAATAGACTTTGAAGTTCTACAACCCACTTATTTTATTCTTCTCTATTGTTTGCACCAATGTTTATAGATTGGACTGACTGGTTCCTGAACTCCCTTTTCCCATTCATCTTGTGGTGAAGATTTGTTGTCATTCTCTCCTCTGCAGCCGATGATGTCCTGAAAGGCCCTCAGATTGCATACGTGACCGGCATGGAGGGAGAAGACGGCATACCGGCCGCCGTGGCGCAATCCGGACAGCAGCTGGCTCTGATATCCCAGGACGGCACCCAACATGTAAGTATCGGGGACATAGGAGAGCCACTAGACACGAAGCCACAGCAAACGGCCGCTTCCTTCAACGCAAGGGGGAAGATTTACTAAAGTGGGAGAGGGCAAAATATGGTGCAACTCTGCATAGAAACCAATCAGCTTCCAGGATTTATTCTCAAAGCTTCATTGGACAAGCTGAAGTTAGAAGCTGACTGGCTGCCAGGCACAACTGCACCAGACCAATTCCGGGCATTCAACAACTAAATCCATCCAACTAAGCGCCCCAAAGGTGCTCATCAAGGCATGTAGGTTAGTAGCTGCTACTCAAGTGCAGAGAGGGTTCTGGGTAGCAGGAAGTAGTTTATATCTGTGACTCTCAGGGAGAGAAGGTAAAGCGGACCTTTTACCACCACAACCGAAAAAGCACAACAACATGCAGCTGTGCCTGGGAAGGCTGTGGTACTGGTACCTTCCTGCTGTCAACGGGGTGGGCTGCATCACCAGTGCCCCCCTACTGCTCCTAGGAGGGCTGCATCACCAGTGCCTCCCCTACTGCCCCTGGGAGGGCTGCATCACCAGTGCCCCCCTACTGCACTGCCCCTGGGAGGGCTGCATCACCAGTGCCCCCCTACTGCCCCCTGGAAGGGCTGCATCACCAGTGCCCCCCTACTGCCCCTGGAAGGGCTGCATCACCAGTGCACTGCCCCTGGGAGGGCCCACCAGTGCCCCCCTACTGCCCCTGGAAGGGTTGCATCACCAGTGCCCCCCTACTGCCCCAGGCCTCCCTACTGCACCTGGAAGGGCTGCATCACCAGTGCCCCCCTACTGCCCCTGGGAAGGGCTGCATCACCAGTGCCCCCCTACTGCCCTGCATCACCAGTGCCCCCTACTGCCCCTGGAAGGGCTGCATCACCAGTGCCTCCCTACTGCCCCTGGGAGGGCTGCATCACCAGTGCCCCCCTACTGCCCCTGGAAGGGTTGCATCACCAGTGCCTCCCTACTGCCCCTGGAAGGGTTGCATCACCAGTGCCTCCCTACTGCCCCTGGGAGGGCTGCATCACCAGTGCCCCCCTACTGCCCCTGGAAGGGCTGCATCACCAGTGCCCCCCTACTGCCCCTGGAAGGGTTGCATCACCAGTGCCTCCCTACTGCCCTTGGGAGGGCTGCATCACCAGTGCCCCCCTACTGCCCCTGGAAGGGTTGCATCACAAGTGCCTCCCTACTGCCCCTGGGAGGGCTGCATCACCAGTGCCTCCCTACTGCCCCTGGGAGGGCTGCATCACCAGTGCCTCCCTACTGCCCCTGGGAGGGCTGCATCACCAGTGCCTCCCTACTGCCCCTGGGAGGGCTGCATCACCAGTGCCTTCCTGTTGCCCCGGCTGGTCTACATCACCAGTTTGTTTCTGCTGCCCCTGGGTGGGCTACATCACCAGTGCCTCACTACTGCCCCTGGGAGTGCCTTCCTGATGCCCCCTGGGTGGATCATGACACCAGTGCCTTCTGGTGCCCCCTAGCTGGGCCACATCACCAGTGACTTTGTATTTTTTTTATCAAATGTTTCTATTTTTTATTACATTTTTTTTTTTTTACTATTTTATTTTTCAGCACAATACAATGTTACCATAGTAACATGGAACTACTCTGGGCAACTGATCAGGATTTTTTTTTTGTTTTGTATTGCTGATACCGATGTATTTCATTGATATTTGCAGTCATTGTTACTGAATGAAATGGATTCATTCAGTCTTTTGTTGTGATTAGCTGTGATTGGGCAAAGCTGATCACATGATACGGATGGGCTGTGATTGGGCAAAGCTGATCGCATGATACGGATGGGCTGTGATTGGGCAAAGCTGATCGCATGATACGGATGGGCTGTGATTGGGCAAAGCTGATCGCATCATACGGATGGGCTGTGATTTGCTGGGCAAAGCTGATCGCATGATACGGATGGGCTGTGATTGGCCCTGTCTGTACCATGTGACTGCCCTGACCAGTCACAGCTTACAACATAATTGTATACAATGGATGGCATGACGGGAAGCCATCCATTGTATAGAATCCACATGTGATCTGCTGTGATTGGCCCTGTCTGTATCATGTGACTGCCTTGACCAGTCACAGCTTACAACATAATTGTATACAATGGATGGCATGACGGGAAGCCATCCATTGTATACAATTATCATGTGATCTGCAGTGATTGGTCACAGCAGTCACATGACACTGGCAACGGGCCGGAGTAGTGATCTGTCATCAGCCGCCAATCTGCTATAGGCCGGGCGGGACACTCACCGCTGTGACTGGGTGTCATATGACGTCCTGTCAAAACGAGCCGCTCACGTGTGTTAAAATGACATATTAACTTTCCTGTATGTTCATATGACGATCATCAAGTGCTGGCCGGCTGGCGGTATACAGGCCGATATATATTGATGGATTCTTGGGTTAGGCTCCTGGGAATAGCGATCTAATGATTACTATGGATCCTTGGTGTAAGCAGCCTTTGTACCCTCAGGATGACCCCTGTGATGCTCCTGTCATGAATTGGTACAATCTGTCGGTAGTAGTAGAGAGCGTGTAATCATCGTGACCTTCTGATATCATCTAACCACCAGATTCGATGCCCTTTCCAGGTGGCCATTGTTGCTCAGGATCTCTCGGCATTCCACGCGGCCTCCTCAGAAATGAGCCAACAGCAGCATAGCCACCATCTCGTCGCCACCGAGACCAGGCCGGTCACCCTGCTGGCCACGTCCAACGGGACACAGATAGCAGTGCAGGTAAGTCGGGGGTGGGGGGGGCATTTCAGTGGGCTGAGCCGAGGGCCAAAGTACAACCTATTGATGGTTGTTGTAGTGTGTGGTGTGGGATCACCGATCAATGTGTGGGATCAGCGATCAATGTGTGGGATCAGCGATCAATGTGTGGGATCAGCGATCAATGTGTGGGATCACCGATCAATGTGTGGGATCAGCGATCAATGTGTGGGATCAGCGATCAATGTGTGGGATCAGCGATCAATGTGTGGGATCAGCGATCAATGTTCTCCTCTAATTCCTCGTTATCTGCGGACTGATTGCTGATCCTTGTCTGTGTAAACAGTCTGAGGTGACACTTTCCCAGCAGTACACATCGATAGGGACACCGTACACACTTGATACAGGAGATGGTCAGATTGCAAACATAGTACAGGAGATGACCAGAGACTGCGGACATAGTACAGGGGATGACCAGAGACTGCGGACATAGTACAGGAGATGACCAGAGACTGCAGACACAGTACAGGAGATGACCAGAGACTGCGGACACGGTACAGGAGATGACCAGAGACTGCGGACACAGTACAGGAGATGACCAGAGACTGCGGACAGTACAGGAGATGACCAGAGACTGCAGACACAGTACAGGAGATGACCAGAGACTGCGGACACAGTACAGGAGATGACCAGAGACTGCAGACACAGTACAGGAGATGACCAGAGACTGCGGACATAGTACAGGAGATGACCAGAGACTGCGGACACAGTACAGGAGATGACCAGAGACTGCGGACACGGTACAGGAGATGACCAGAGACTGCGGACACAGTACAGGAGATGACCAGAGACTGCGGACACGGTACAGGAGATGACCAGAGACTGCGGACACGGTACAGGAGATGACCAGAGACTGCAGACACGGTACAGGAGATGACCAGAGACTGCAGACACGGTACAGGAGATGACCAGAGACTGCGGACACGGTACAGGAGATGACCAGAGACTGCGGACACAGTACAGGAGATGACCGGAGACTGCGGATACAGTACAGGAGATGACCGGAGACTGCGGACACAGTACAGGAGATGACCAGAGACTGCGGACACAGTACAGGAGATGACCAGAGACTGCGGACACAGTACAGGAGATGACCAGAGACTGCGGACACGGTACAGGAGATGACCAGAGACTGCGGACATAGTACAGGAGATGACCAGAGACTGCGGACACAGTACAGGAGATGACCGGAGACTGCGGACACAGTACAGGAGATGACCGGAGACTGCGGACATAGTACAGGAGATGACCAGAGACTGCGGACACAGTACAGGAGATGACCAGAGACTGCGGACGTAGTACAGGAGATGACCAGAGACTGCAAACACAGTACAGGGGATGACCAGAGACTGCGGACACAGTACAGGAGATGACCAGAGACTGCAGACACAGTACAGGAGATGACCGGAGACTGCGGACACAGTACAGGAGATGACCGGAGACTGCGGACACAGTACAGGAGATGACCAGAGACTGCAGACACAGTACAGGAGATGACCAGAGACTGCAGACACAGTACAGGAGATGACCGGAGACTGCAGACAGTACAGGAGATGACCGGAGACTGCAGACACAGTACAGGAGATGACCAGAGACTGCGGACACAGTACAGGAGATGACCAGAGACTGCGGACACAGTACAGGAGATGACCAGAGACTGCAGACACAGTACAGGAGATGACCAGAGACTGCAGACACGGTACAGGAGATGACCAGAGACTGCGGACACGGTACAGGAGATGACCAGAGACTGCGGACACACGGTACAGGAGATGACCAGAGACTGCGGACATAGTACAGGGGATGACCAGAGACTGCGGACATAGTACAGGAGATGACCAGAGACTGCGGACACAGTACAGGAGATGACCAGAGACTGCAAACACAGTACAGGGGATGACCAGAGACTGCGGACACAGTACAGGAGATGACCAGAGACTGCAGACACAGTACAGGAGATGACCGGAGACTGCGGACACAGTACAGGAGATGACCGGAGACTGCGGACACAGTACAGGAGATGACCAGAGACTGCAGACACAGTACAGGAGATGACCAGAGACTGCAGACACAGTACAGGAGATGACCGGAGACTGCAGACAGTACAGGAGATGACCGGAGACTGCAGACACAGTACAGGAGATGACCAGAGACTGCGGACAGTACAGGAGATGACCGGAGACTGCAGACACAGTACAGGAGATGACCAGAGACTGCGGACACAGTACATGAGATGACCGGAGACTGCGGACACAGTACAGGAGATGACCAGAGACTGCGGACACAGTACAGGAGATGACCAGAGACTGCAGACACAGTACAGGAGATGACCAGAGACTGCAGACACGGTACAGGAGATGACCAGAGACTGCGGACACGGTACAGGAGATGACCAGAGACTGCGGACACGGTACAGGAGATGACCAGAGACTGCGGACATAGTACAGGGGATGACCAGAGACTGCGGACATAGTACAGGAGATGACCAGAGACTGCGGACACAGTACAGGAGATGACCAGAGACTGCGGACACAGTACAGGAGATGACCAGAGACTGCGGACACAGTACAGGGGATGGTCAGGGACTGCAGACATGGTACAGGAGATGATCAGAGACTGCAGACATGGTCCAGGAGATGACCAGAGACTGCAGACATACTACAGGAGATGACCAGAGACTGCAGACATACTACAGGAGACTGTCAGAATGTGAACATGCTATAGGAGTTGACAGAAATTGGGGACATGCTTCAAGAGACAGTCATAGACTGGAGACACATTACATGAGACTGCTAGAAATCACTGCTATAACAGGACCATAGGGAAACACAGATCAATGTCTACAGGGCTCCTGAGGCAGTGGTGTCCCCGCTGGCTATAGGAGACCCTGCACACTGAGCACCGTGACCCCTGAGCACCGTGACCCCTGAGCACCGTGACCCCTGAGCACCGTGACCCCTGAGCACCGTAACTTGCCTTATCCATTTACCGACCCTCTCAGTCCTGTTATGGAAGGAGATGTAAATAAAACAGTCCTCCTCCCCGTTGGAGATCCTCGGTAATCACCGGCCGGGACCCGGTGATTGATAATGGTGCGGGTAGGGCGCGCACGCACCCCCAACCGGGAAATGCAAAATTTGTATATATTTACTGTATATATATATATATATATATGTGATTTTGCGCCTCCCGTGCCGCCATGTAGCAGTATTTCCACTATAGGGCGGGTGGGAAACGGTTATTCCTAGTTTTTTTGTTTTTTTTTTTTTTCTGAATTTTCTGTATTCCTGTCTGTAATTTTGTGGTTTCTCTCTCCTCCATCAGCTGGGCGAGCAGCAATCTCTGGAAGAAGCCATTCGAATAGCATCGCGGATACAACAGGGAGAATCTCCCGGAATGGACGAATAGCCTCCCCCCCCCCCCCCCTCCCCTGTGCCCTCATCAGACAGCCGCGGGCCGGGTGCGCCACCCCTTCCGACAAAGACGTTGCGGACTTTGAGACGCTCGCCGTCGATCCTGAACATTTCACCTCTGCATCATGCATATTTATAGGGAGAAGAGACTGGGATTTTATATTGGATTTGTAATATAATGATCATTCTCGTGGACTGTGGGCGAGATCTACAGATCGGTCACATTTCAGCGCCTGCCTGCCTCCGCGCCGCCAATAACGCTCCTCGCTCCTCCGGGCCTCGGCCAGCTTGTACTTATTGTAAATAGAGATCGTTAATGCTAAAAGAAAAGTGTTAATACTATTTTATCTTGGAAGAATTATGTACAAAGGATGCCGTTGTGAAATATTAAAAAGTATTGAATACATTTCCATCCTGCTGGGTCCTTTTTGTAAATACTAGAGACTGCGGATTGGGGAGGTTAATGGATCGGACTCTGATCCATTCTGCTCATCCTGCGGGGATCCGCAGATATGCGGGGTGATCCATCCCGGCGATGCGGGGATCGTCGGCATGCAACCCTATGCAGCATGGGGTGACACCGGACCCGCTCCACAAAAAGGTAAGTTGTAAAGAAAGCTCGACGATCCCTGCAGGATGGATGGGATCTGCGGATTTGGGAGGATAATGAATCAGAGTCCGATCCATTATGCTCAATCCGCAGATCCCATCCATCCTGCAGGGATCGTCAGCATGCAACCTATACGGGGTGACACCGGACCCACTCCACAAAAAGGTAAGTTGTAAAGAAAGCTCGACGATCCCTGCAGGATGGATGGGATCTGCGGATTGAGCATAATGGATCAGACTCCGATCCATTATCCTCCCAAATCCGCAGATCCCATCCATCCTGCAGGGATCTTTGGCATGCAACCTATATGGGGTGTTACCGCACCGGGTGACACCAACCCTAGGGACTCCCCTGCGTATATTAACCTCTTCCTGTCCGGCCTATGCCGATAAACGGCTGGATGGGAGCGCTCCCGATGTGGTGGACGTTTCTAAATGCCATTCGAATAGCATCACGGATACAACAGGGAGAAGCTCCCGGAATGGTCGAATAGCCTCTTCCCCCCTCCTCCGCACACCCCCCTTCCCCTGTGCCCTCATGAGACAGCCACGGGCCGGGTGCACCAGATTTCGGCCTTGGCCATTCTTTTTCAGAGGCTGCTTGCTTCTCATTCCTGGTGCATCATGGGTTTCACACGTGTTTTTCCTCCGGTCAGATCACTGTTGACTCTGGGATCTCAATTTGGTTCTTTCTGTTTTAGAGATCTCTGTTTGAGCCCATTCAGGACCTACTTTTTTTTTTTTTTTTTTTTTAGCAACAGGTTATGTTTCTAGTTACCAATACTTCGGCTCAAAGGGTTTCGGAACTGGCTGCCTTTTTCCATTAAGGAGCCATCCCTGATACCCCACTGTGACAAAGTGGTTCTTCAGCCTCGGCTGTCTTTTTTGCCTAAGGTGGTTTTGGCCTACCATCTCAACCAGGACATTGTATTACCTTCTTTTCGTCCTGAGCCTCAGTCGCCAGTAGACAAGGCTCTTCACACTTTGGATTTTCATGCTCTCAGGATTTACCTTAAGTCGACTCCTAAGATTTGGCGATTGGACTCCCTGTTTGTGCTACCCGAGGGCCCAAAGAAAAGTCACGCAGTCTACAGTTGGAATCCTCAGCTTATTTCTCACGCTTATGGTTTGAAAGAAATGGTTCCACCTTCTTTGGTGATGGCTCATTCAACCAGGAATGTAGGTGCCTCCTGGGCAGTTCGTCATCAAGCTTCAGTAGCTGAGGCCATTACCTGGTCTTCACACTTCTACAAAGGTTTACCAGATGAATGTGAAGGCTACTGAGGCTTCTTCCTTTCGTCGCAGTGTTTTGCAGTCTGCGCCGTGAGGTTCTTTCTTGCTCTGTTTTTTGGGGGGGCCTTTTACTGTGTTGCCCTCCCCTCATGTTCATTGTTTTGGGACATCCCCCAAGAAGATCTATGTCCTGTGATATACAATAAAGAAAACTGGAATTTTGGTTTATCTGTAAAATCAAGTTCTTGGAGTACATCGCAAGACACGGAGGTCCCACACCTCTATCTTGTAGTTTGTGGCTTGCTACACAATGGAAGCTCTGCCCACCAGGGATTGGTTATGCCTAGGAGGGGACTTCCTGTCTTTTTTGCCAGTATCCAATCACCTGGAGGTGGCAGCATAATCCTTGTCGTAAGGACTAAGATGATGCTCTGTGACCCATGATGTACTACAAAAAAAGGGTTTTACAGGTTAACCCCCCAAAAAATTTCTTTTATTTTATTAAAATTATTTTTCATACCATATTTTAGATTTTTTTTTTTTTTCATTTAACTGTCTTACTAACACATGGGCGTTAACAAGGTCCTTTGTCATGGTCAGGGGTGAGGCTCAGAGACCAGTAGCTATAGCAGTAGAGAGGCTCTCACCGACCAGCAAGATGAGTACACAAGTAGGCCACCCTAAAGAATGATGCAAGCCCACTTGAGTCTAAGAACTAACCAGTGTTCACTACAGCTCCTGATGGTGGAGATGGGTTTTGCTGAGTGTTAGTACCAGGGACAGTCCTCAGAATCACCCCACCAGGAAGAGAGCAAGCGGAGGTCCAGTAGCAAGTGTAGCAGGTAGGGATCTCGCAGAAGCGTAGAACTTAAGCCAAAGATCAGTAACAAGGGGTTGCAGGCTGGGATCAAGCAGAAGTGTAGTCGAAGAACAAAAAACACAGCCAAAGTCGTCGAAAAAAACAGTAACGAATGGTTGCAGGTTGGGATCAAGCAGAAGTGTAGTCGAGGAACAAGCTAAAGGTCAGTAACGAGTGGTTGCAGGCTGGGATCAAGCAGAAGTGTGGTCGAGGAACAAGCCAAAAGGTCAGGAGTGTCAGTAAAGCGAGCAGTTCAGTAACAGGTTGGGATCAAGCAGAAGTGTGGTCGAAGGAACGAGGAACAAGTCAAAAGGTCATTAAGAAGCGGGTGCAGAAGTGTGGATCAAGCGGTCAAACGTGGTAGTTGAAGCAGAACGAGGAACAAGCCAAAGGTCAGTAACGAGTGGTTGCAGTTGGGATCAAGCGGAAGTGTAGTCGAGGAACAAGCCAAAGGTCAGTAACGAATGGTTGCAGGTTGTGGTTGCAGGTTGGGATCAAGCAGAAGTGTAGTCGAGGAACAAGCCAAAGGTCAGTAACGCAGGTTGGGATCAAGCGGAAGTGTAGTCGAGGAACAAGCCAAAGGTCAGTAACGAATGGTTGCAGGTTGGGATCAAGCAGAAGTGTAGTCGAGGAACAAGCCAAAGGTCAGTAACGAATGGTTGCAGGTTGGGATCAAGCAGAAGTGTAGTCGAGGAACAAGCCAAAGGTTGATAACGAATGGTAGTGGAGATACGGATGGCAATAGCTGCAGGTAATGCAAAGAAGCAAGATGCTGGCTGGAGAGAGCACAATAATCTGGCAAACAGGAAGTGCTGAGACAAGGCTAAAATCAGGAAGTTCATGGGAGGAGCAAAAGAGTTCAAGGCTCACCAGACATGTGACAAAGCAAGACTGTCCTAAGAGATCAGACAGGGAGCTGTCCAACATCTCAGGTGGCTTGGTGAGAAGAGCCACAGCCAGACACCACAGAGGTTTCAGGTTCAGATCCGGACCCTGACACCATTATGTGATAAAGAAAAGGAAAGTGTGTAACCTGCGCCCGGATCAACAAACAGCGAGACTGGCATCTTGTTACAGGTCTTCTTCTGTCTCTAATTCCAACCGGACATCTTGGGTAGAGCTGTGGGAGTGAAGTCCCTGGTTCCTGTTCTGTCCAATGATGACAGCAGAGTCTGTTGGAGCAATTCATACAAACTTGCCGTCAGTAAGCTCCTTCATGTTGCACACGGGCACTGGAGCACCGATTTCATCATCGTTCAGGCACGGGGAGCACTTTAGGTCACATTTGAAGCCGTAGGACTTTTTATTCCTGTGATCACTTAATCGGACTATATTATGGCGTGTGTTTCTTGATTTGCACATTTATATGACTGTAGCTCCACCCCCTTAGGAGTTGCTATAGTCCTGCACAACCAAGCAACACGCATTTTCTTCAGACTTGCATTCCAGTTTGCATACAGGAGATTGTAAACAGTTCTTGAGCTTTTTTTGTTTTATTAAGGGAATTGAACTTGGATGGGGTGAGGGGTGTATGGGATGCCCAAGGAATAGCAAACTGAGGGCAACTTCCTGCCAACTTTGTACAAGTCTTTTTACAGCAAAAGTCCTTTCTTGGAAAGCTCTTCAGCCTCTCATGGAGTACCACCCCAGATGAATCCTCTTCTCATCCAGCTATGTGGCGGAAATCCCTGGGCAAGGGGATCCAGTGCCTGCCCCTTTAAGTCAAACAGTCCCAGGTAAAGAGCTAGTCGGGTTTCCCATCAGAATGGCCCTTTTCCCCTTAACTGGCACGGGGGGGTGTAGGATTACTCACTCTTCCTCCCCTGTGTGCTTGTTGTGTTGATGGTTGCCTTCAGGCCTCCCATTGGGCTGGCTTCTTCTCTGCTGCACAGGTGGTCCTCTCCCAGGGGACTCCAGAGGTTGAGTGATTCTCCTCTCCAGCAACCCTGCCTGGAGGTCAGCCCCTTCCCACTGAGCCCTCTCCCAGACCTTTCTCACTACAGTAAAAGTGATTGGGTGGCTGTAGATTGACCCTGACCACTTTTACTGAATAGCTGATTGCTGGCTGTAAAAAATGATAGCATTGGGCAGGAGACAGGTCCTCATTATGGAGAAATCATGGGTCTATAAGATCGTGTTTGATTAGCTGCTTCCTTGGCTGGACCTCTACAATCTGGAGTAACAAAATAATTGTCGCTTCTGGGCCCTTCTCACTACAGTAAAAGTGATCGGGTGGCTTTAGAGTGGCCCTGAACACTTTTACTGAATAGCTGATTGCTGGCTGTAAAGAATGATAGCATTGTGCAGGTGACAGGTCCTCCTTATGGAGACATCAGGGGTCTATGATTAGCTGCTTCCTTGGCTGAACCTCTGAAATCTGAAGTAACAAAATAATTGTCCCTTCTGGATTCGATAGTCACAGAGGAGATTGGGGGAATGGATGTTCCTCAATCTCCTCTGTATCTTGTTATCCCAGCAGTTTACCGTGGCCCCCAACGGGCTCCCTGGAGGAACAGGGGAGTCCAGGAACCAGGTGGGGCGGGCCCTTCTCACTACAGTAAAAGTGATCGGGTGGCTGTAGAGCAGCCCTGAGCACTTTACTGAATAGCTGATTGCTGGCTGTAAAAAATTATAGCATTCGGCAGATGACAGGTCCTCCTTATGGAGACATCAGAGGTCTATAAGATCGTGTTTGATTAGCTGCTTCCTCTGCTGGACCTCTGAAATCTGGAGTAACAAAATAATTGTCGCTTCTGAGCCCTTCTCACTACAGTAAAAGTGATCGGGTGGCTATAGAGCGGCCCTGACCACTTTTACTGAATAGCCAATTGCTGGCTGTAAAAAATTATAGCATTGTGCAGGTGACAGGTCTTCATTATAGAGACATTAGGGGTCTATTAGATCATGTTTGATTAGCTGCTTCCTTGGCTGGACCTCTGAAATCTGAAGTAACAAAATAATTGTCGCTTCTGGGCCCTTCTCACTACAGTAAAAGTGATCGGGTGGCTATAGAGCAGCCCTGACCACTTTTACTGAACAGCTGATTGCCGGCTATAAAAAAAAATGATGAAACAAAGTTCCCGCCTGTAGCTGCATCCATGAGCTTGTTTTAACCACTGCTATCCCGGGTGTTTATATACGTTCGGCGGACGCGACGTGGTTCACGATAAAAGGCGGAGCTCTACTGAAAAATGACCCCTTTGCCGTATATTGTGACATGTCGGGAATTTATTCCTGGTGGGTCGACTACACACAGCTAGAGCCGGCCCGATGTTTCCTACAAGCGTTCGTTTTTCCGCATTTGTGGATGAGACCCCGGCGCTCCACGTGACAAGTCCAGACACTTTTCTGTTTTTATTCCTCCCCTTTGGTGTTGAACTCGCCACCCTTCCCGTTGGCCGCGCGGGTTTTATTTGTACGCCGAGCACCTGTTTGTCTGGAAGGAGAGGCGGATGATTCTAATTTTCTTTCCAGCGGTCACATACCGGACCCGCCAGCTGCGCGTTCCGTCCCGCGCGATAATTACTATGTGTAGTCTGTGCCGGCATCTGCTTCCACGCTGAACACTGTCATCATTTCTACCACCTGACCTCGGCGGCGGCGCTGGCTTCCAGTGAAATATGACCTGTCTGTGTTCACCGCCTGGGAGATCACATTGTTGTACGTAAAGTGGAAGTAAAGTCAATTTCCAAAAAGCTGCCGACGTGCAGATCCTATTGGTCTCTTCTGCTGTAAATGCATTCTCCTGCCTGTCCGCTGCATGCTGTGCATGCGCAGCTCGGCGAGCATTTATGTCCCTGGCCTGTGCCATGGCGATGTGACTACCGTGCGCAGCTCAGCGAACATTTATGTCCCTGGTCCATGTTTTCGTGTTTATGATATATATTGTTTCATGTTGCGGGGGGGGGGGGGGGTACAGATCAGAGTACGGAGAGTGAGCGCAGTGACCGGTTATGTCCCCGGATGAGGCCTGTGGGGCTGGTTGTCCCCGTCCTGGCATTGTCCCGGGTGGAATGAGTCGCTGTCTATGGACTTCACATTCCGGGAGGATTACAGAAGAGGCCAAAGGTGGGATGACTTCACCAATCAGAGCTGCCCGCCCACCAGAATCGCCCCGCCCACCAGAATCACCCTGCAGGATCCCCAGGGTGCTGAGTGTTCCTGATGGGTTTATAAAAGTTGGGGAAACTTTTCGATGAGTCTGTGGGGCTGGGGGGGGGGGGGGGGGGTAAGTGTTTGGTTCTCCTGGGAGCCGCTGGTTCTCCTGGGCAGCAGAGTGGAGTGAAGGGAGCGCCGACCCCCAGAGTCGTGGGGGACCGTGGTATGCGGGCGGGTCGCAGGTGGTAGTAGGGCTTCAGCAGGGGCGGCAGATTTTTTGTGTTGCCTAGGGCAGCACAAAAATTCTAAATACACTCCTGGGTGCCATTAACAAGGAAAGGTGAAGCAGGCGCAGAATGCGCAGAATTTCGAAGATTTGAATGCAGCCTAAAGCCCTGCTACACACCGCTGCGACATCAGGTGCTGCATGCGATTTACAAATCACGTCTGATGCCTTTCCGTGGCGCTGTCCTAATTGGTGCGATTTGAATGTAGTCCCTGCGTGACTTTTCACCACGTCGGTGCAATTTGTCCCTCATGGACTATAAGAAAAAATACTTTGAGGTCGCGCTTTAAATGGGACGAATCGCAGCACTTTGAGATCGCATTCGCATTGTCGGCCGAATGGCAGCTGCGTCCAATCAGATGCAGTCGCTGTTTTGGAGTCCTGACAGGTGCTGGTTTCAGTGTGTTGTTGGGGGAGAGGATTTCATTGGACACTATTTCATGTTGCTCCAAACAAAGATCGACACCCCCCCCCCCATATGGCTCCGCCCTCAACGTTCTACGTGCGGCTTTATATAGAACAACGCCCAGTACACGGGTGACCTCCCTGACCTCTGACCTCACACACTCCGCAAATACTCTCTGTATACATCGCGTTTACCTGATAAAGGTCAACAGAAGAGTCAGTATACAGAGAGTCCCATCACCCACCCTCACCCTCCAACAACCATCACCCACCATCATTGACCATCACCGACCTCCAACAACCAACAACCATCACCCACCATCACCGACCTCCAACAAACACCATCACCGACCTCCAACAACCATCACCCACCATCACCGACCTCCAACAAACACCATCACCCACCTCCAACAACCATCACCCCACCTCCAACAAACACCATCACCCCCATCCCCACCTCCAACAACCATCACCCACCTCCAACAAACACCATCACCGACCTCCAACAAACACCATCACCGACCTCCAACAACCATCATCAACCTCCAACCAACCCACCACCATCACCCACCATCATCAACCTCCAACAAACACCCCATCCCCCCACCATCATCGACCTCCAACAAACACCATCACCCACCATCATCGACCTCCAACAAACACCATCACCGACCCTCAACAACAACAACACCATCACCGACCTCCAACAAACACCATCATCGACCTCCAACAACACCACACCACCTCACCCACCATCATCGACCTCCAACAAACACCATCACCGACCTCCAACAACCATCACCGACCTCCAACAAACAAACACCATCACCCACCATCACCGACCTCCAACATCAACACCATCACCCAACCATCACCGACCTCCAACAAACACCATCACCCACCATCACCGACCTCCAACAAACACCATCACCCACCATCATCGACCTCCAACAAACACCATCACCGACCTCCAACAACCATCATCCCACCTCCAACAAACACCATCATCGGCCCTCCAACAAACCCATCACCCACCTCCCCCCAAGCACCATCACCGACCTCCAACAACCATCATCGACCTCCAAGAAACACCATCACCGACCTCCAACAAACACCATCACCGGCCTCCAACAACCATCATCGACCTCCAACAAACACCATCATCGGCCTCCAACAAACACCATCATCGGCCTCCAACAAACACCATCACCCACCTCCAACCACCACCATCACCGACCTCCAACAACCATCACCCACCTCCAACAAACACCATCACCCACCCCCCCAACAAACACCATCACCCACCTCCAACAAACACCATCACCCGGCCTCCAACAACCATCATCGACCTCCAACAAACACCATCATCGGCCTCCAACAAACACCATCATCGGCCTCCAACAAACACCATCACCCAGCTCCAACAAACACCATCACCGACCTCCAACAACCATCACCCACCTCCAACAAACACCATCACCCACCTCCAACAAACACCATCTCCCCCTCCAACAAACACCATCACCGACCTCCAACAAACACTAAACCTACTATGGGTGAGCCCAGGTCCTGGACCCGCCCCCAGCCTGTGACCAGACAGTGAAAGAAGAAGCAGCACAGCGATGTGCTAATCTCTTTGTAACTCTGCTCTCTCCTCCTATCAGCATGCTTCTAGTCAACACATTAACTGATTAGCTCCTTGTGCTGCTTCTTTCTCGAACACTCCAGCCCTGCTGTACAGGGACCGCAGGAGACTGATGCCGGGTCATTAATGATCGCAGAGCTGCACTCATTTGTGTCTTTTATGTCCGTCTGGATTTCAGCTTTAACCTTCTCTCTTTGTTTACCAACATAAAGTCACATGACTGATCTGTCATCATCCGGAGAGAGCTAATGGAGGAAACCAGAGGAGCCATCATCAGTTATAGGAGGAGTATGGAGCAGCCATAGGTGTGATGGATCTCCTGGCCACAGGGATGGTGGGAACCCCTCATCACGGGCACAGCGGGTGTACAGACCCAGGAACTCAGCACAGGGATGGTGGAAACCCCTCATAACGGGCACAGCGGGGGTGCAGTCCCGGAAACTCAGCACAGGGATGGTGTGAACCCCTCATAAAGGGCACAGCGGGGGTGCAGTCCCGGAAACTCAGCACAGGGATGGTGGGAACCCCTCATAACGGGCACAGCGGGCGTACAGACCTGGGAACTCAGCACAGGGATGGTGGGAACCTCTCATAATGGGCATTGCTCATGCAGCGCTGTACAGAGAACACTGGGCAAGTAGCATCAGTCTCTGTACCAGAGGAGCTTACACTCTAATGCCCCCTCCCCCACAGTCCCATCAGTCTCTGTACCAGAGGAGCTTACACTCTAATGTCCCCTCCCCCACAGTCCCATCAGTCTCTGTACCAGAGGAGCTTACACTCTAATGCCCCCTCCCCCATAGTCACATCAGTCTCTGTACCAGAGGAGCTTACACTCTAATGTCCCCTCCCCCACAGTCCCATCAGTCTCTGTACCAGAGGAGCTTACGCTCTAATGTCCCCTCCCCCGCAGTCCCATCAGTCTCTGTACCAGAGGAGCTTACGCTCTAATGTCCCCTCCCCCACAGTCCCATCAGTCTCTGTACCAGAGGAGCTTACGCTCTAATGCCCCCTCCCCCACAGTCCCATCAGTCTCTGTACCAGAGGAGCTTACGCTCTAATGTCCCCTCCCCCGCAGTCCCATCAGTCTCTGTCCCCTCCCCCACAGTCCCATCAGTCTCTGTACCAGAGGAGCTTACACTCTAATGTCCCCTCCCCCACAGTCCCATCAGTCTCTGTACCAGAGGAGCTTACACTCTAATGCCCCCTCCCCCACAGTCCCATCGGTCTCTGCACCAGAGGAGCTTACGCTCTAATGTCCCCTCCCCCGCAGTCACATCAGTCTCTGTACAGAGGAGCTTACGCTCTAATGTCCCCTCCCCCGCAGTCCCATCAGTCTCTGTACCAGAGGAGCTTACGCTCTAATGTCCCCTCCCCCGCAGTCCCATCAGTCTCTGTACAAAGGAGCTTACGCTCTAATGTCCCCTCCCCCGCAGTCACATCAGTCTCTGTACCAGAGGAGCTTACGCTCTAATGTTCCCTCCCCCGCAGTCCCATCAGTCTCTGTACAGAGGAGCTTACGCTCTAATGTCCCCTCCCCCGCAGTCACATCAGTCTCTGTACCAGAGGAGCTTACGCTCTAATGTCCCCTCCCCCGCAGTCCCATCGGTCTCTGCACCAGAGGAGCTTACGCTCTAATGTCCCCCTCCCCCGCAGTCACATCAGTCTCTGTACAGAGGAGCTTACGCTCTAATGTCCCCTCCCCCACAGTCACATCAGTCTCTGTACAAAGGAGCTTACGCTCTAATGTCCCCTCCCCCACAGTCACATCAGTCTCTGTACCAGAGGAGCTTACACTCTAATGTCCCCTCCCCCACAGTCCCATCAGTCTCTGTACAGAGGAGCTTACGCTCTAATGTCCCCTCCCCCACAGTCACATCAGTCTCTGTACAAAGGAGCTTACGCTCTAATGTCCCCTCCCCCACAGTCCCATCAGTCTCTGTACCAGAGGAGCTTACACTCTAATGTCCCCTCCCCCACAGTCCCATCAGTCTCTGTACAGAGGAGCTTACGCTCTAATGTCCCCTCCCCCACAGTCACATCAGTCTCTGTACCAGAGGAGCTTACGCTCTAATGTCCCCTCCCCCACAGTCCCATCAGTCTCTGTACCAGAGGAGCTTACGCTCTAATGTCCCCTCCCCCACAGTCCCATCAGTCTCTGTACCAGAGGAGCTTACGCTCTAATGTCCCCTCCCCCGCAGTCACATCAGTCTCTGTACCAGAGGAGCTTACGCTCTAATGTCCCCTCCCCCGCAGTCACATCAGTCTCTGTACCAGAGGAGCTTACACTCTAATGTCCCCTCCCCCGCAGTCCCATCAGTCTCTGTACCAGAGGAGCTTACACTCTAATGTCCCCTCCCCCACAGTCACACACCATTATACATGTATGTAGCTCTGACATATACCGTGGGGCAGTACAAAGATCCCTCGCTCTGAACTGACTTGCAGCGACGCGGATCTGATCTCAGTCTCATCCTCGGAGGTGATTATTATGGGAGTTTCCATTTTCCGGGTCTCCAAGGCAACGAAGTGACAACCCTGACAACAGACGGGAAACACTCGGTTGTCGGGGGGAACACATACGGACGTCAGCGAATCGCAGAGTCTGGAAAATGAGGGAAACGTAAAGTTCTGGAGCCAGAGGGGCGTGCGTGTTATAAGTCGGATGGGAGAGTCGGGGCCCCAACATGACGCACACGGAACCTATGTTCCAGCAAGCTGCTGACCAATCCGGAGCTCCCCTCCTCTAGGACAACGCTCCATGAAACAGGCAATCGCTAAGTCACCGGTCGCACCGCTGCGATTTACGATTTGTGCGCCATTTCAGTGCGATATCTGAAGACTTTATTGCGACAAGTGAAGATTTTCAACGATTTCTCGCGATTTGCAGAGCGATTTCCGTGATCTTTTATGTCTGTGAAATCGCAACAAAACTGCAGGAAAAGTAGCGCAAGAACTACTTTAGAAATGGCGCCGCAGCGAATCGCACGTGTTGAGACACCGACATTCACCTTCATTGGATGCGACTTCAATTCGCAAACAGAAAACCTTCACAGGTAGCAATAAAGTCTTCAGAAATCACACCGAAATCTCGCTGAAATTGCGACCAAATCGCATCAATTTTAAACCGGTGACTTACGGGAAATTCTCTTTTACCCCCCCCTCCCCCCCCGGTCACAGCAAACCCAACTTTGAAATCGTGCGACTTCAAAATCGGAAGACATGTCAATTTCAAGTGCAATTTTGATTGTTGTAATTGCAGACAATAGAATGCGACTTGGCATGCGATTAGCAAGTCGCATGACAAAATCGCAAATCGCATGCTGATTAGCATCCAGGTCGAAGTCGCACAATTTCAAAGTCAGATGACATGCTGATTTCAGGTGCGATTTGCAAGACACCTGACACAGATATGACCATTGTAATTGCGGATAATAGAATGCGACTTGGCATGTGATTAGCAAGTCGCATGACCCACAAATCACATGCTAATTTAAATCGCATCCAGGTCGAAGTCGCACAATTTCAAAGTTCAGGTGTGATTTGCAAGACATCTGATGTCTACACAAATCGCACCGAAAGTAGCGCATGTACTACTTTAGAAATCGCGGTTCTGACCAAGTTGGAATAGCATATTGTAACACAATAGTGCGACTTGGCATGCGATTAGCAAGTCGCATGATTGCAAATCACATGCTGACCAGGTCAAAGTCGCACAATTTCAAAGTCGGATGAGATCTTTCAGGTGCGATTTGGAAGACACCTGACACAGATGTCTACACAAATCGCACCGAAAGTAGCGCATGTACTACTTTAGAAATCGGTGCGGTTCTGACCAAGTTGGAATAGCGTGGATATGACCGCTGTAACTGCGGACAATAGGATGCGACTTGGCGTGCGATTAGCAAGTCGCATGACATGCAAACAGCATGCCAATTCTCATCCAGGTCAAAGTCGCACGATTTCAAAGTCGGATGACACGCTGATTTCAGATGCGATTTGCAAGACATCTGATACAGATATGACCGTTGTAATTGCAGATAATAGGATTCGATTTGGCGTGCGATTAGCAAGTCGCATGACATGCAAATCGCATGCTAATTTAAATTGCATCCAGGTCAAAGTAGGTCCAGGGCATGGACTACTATAGAAATCGGTGCGGCTCCGACCAAGTCAGAACCGCCCCGATATGACTGCAGTAATTGTTGGACAATAGGATGTGACTTGGCTTGCGATTTGCAAGTTGTATGACTTTCAAATCGCATGCCAATTCTCATCCAGGTCGAAGTCGCACGATTTCAAAGCCAGGTGAGATGCCGATTTCAGGCGCAATTAGGACCGCTGTAACTGCACACAATAGGATGCGACTTGGCATGCGATTTGCGAGTCGTATATTGCATGCAAACCGCATGCCAATTCACATCCAGTGTGCCCGGGGACTCAGCCCTTTCACCCTTGTGTGACCTCTCCTTCCACTTTGGGGTCCAAAGTCGCATGACAAGTTGCACTGCACCCTGGTTCACACCGCTGCGACTTTAGGTTCAACATAATATTTCCAAATCATACCTGAAGTTGCATCTAATGCATTTCTAAGGCACTGTCTTAATCCGTGCGATTTGAAGGACTGCGATTTCAAAAATAATTCCCGCACCACTTTTTTTTTCCGATTTCATAGCAACTTGTGCTGATTTCTCTTTCATGAAGTCGCAAGCCGCGGCGAAATCGGAGCTACAAATCGCACCGACCTGCAGCTTTGAAATTGCGCAACTTCAAGTCAAGTCGCGCAATTTTCAAAGTTGCATTCAGTGTGAACCAGCGCTCCGTGTTCACCAATGACTACTTTTCCTATCTCTGCGACTTCAAGTCGCAGCAACTTGAAAGTAGTTACTGCGCTGCTTTGGTTTGACTTTCATGCGACTTGAGGGCCGAAGACTTCAGTGCAAACCCTTCCAGAGTCGCATGAAAGTCGCACCTGAATGATACACCTGCAGCTCGTGTGCCGCTTTGCCAACGCAAACAATCCTCCTCAGTCAAAGCCAAAGCCCCGGGTTCACATGCATGCGGTGCGGCATATCGCATGCGATTCGCACAGGAACCGCACCGCACTCACATGCGAGTTCTGTGCGTTGTGATCTGAGCCCAGGGGCGGACTGACATCTCATGGGGCCCCCGGGCAATGGGGATCACGGGGCCCCTGTGTCCTTGCCCACACTCAAAGCCAGGGGCGGAATGACAACTCATGGGGCCCCCGGGCAATAGGGGGGTCATGGGGCCCCTGTGTCCTCGCCCACACTCAAAACCAGGGGCGGACTAACAACTCATGGGGCCCCCGGGCAAAAGGGGGGTCATCCCCTGTGTCCCCCACACTCAAAGCCAGGGGCGGACTGACAACTCATGGGGCCCCCGGGCAATAAGGGGACACAGGGCCCCTGTGTCCTCGCCCACACTCAAAGCCAGGGGCGGAATGACAACTCATGGGGCCCCCGGGCAATAAGGGGTCACGGGGCCCCTGTGTCCTCACCCACACTCAAAGCCAGGGGCGGATTGACAACTCATGGGGCCCCTGGCAATAGGGGGTCATGGGGCCCCTGTGTCATCGCCCACATCAAAGCCAGGGGCGGACTGACAACTCATGGGGCCCCTGGGCAATAGGGGGTCATGGGGCTCCTGTGTCCTTGCCCACACTCAAAGCACAGGGGCGGACTGACAGCTCATGGGGCCCCCGGCAATAGGGGGGTCACGGGGCCCCTGTGTCCTTGCCCACACTCAAAGCTAGGGGCGGACTGACAACTCACGTACGGCCCGAATTTCCTCGCCCACACCAAAAAGCTAAGGGCGGTTTTTGACAACTAGAATCGGATCGCACGGGTGTTCACATCGCAATGCGGTCATGGGGCCCCTGTGGGGTCCTTGCCCAAACTCAAAGCACACCCACAAAAGCCTATAAAATCGTACCAGCGGCATTCTCATGGGGCCCCCTACTGACCCCCGGGCCCTAAGGCAGTTCCGTGCTCAAATGGAGTCAGTCCACCCATTTTGTACGGCTCGAATCGCACCGCATCCGCACCAAAAAGGTGCAGGACCCTTTTTTTTTGTCCCACTAGAATTCGGATCGCACGGGTGTTCACATCGCACCGCGGTTTGGGAACCGATATCGGGGTGTGGTTAACTCAACGTACACACCCGCAGAGGATCGCATGAACGGGGTGCAGAATTCGCCCGGGAACCACTGCAAATTCTGCACATCATCAGTGCGAACCCGGACAAAAGTCGCACCAAAATCGCATCCGTCCAAATTCACACTGCAAAGTCACTGTGAAAATCGCACGATTGTGTGAATGGAGGCGCAGGACACTGTACCCCAGGCTGTGTGCAATGATACATACGCCGGCCATAGACGGGTCGAAAATCAGCTGATTTTCACACTGTTAGTGGATTTTCCCGGCAATGATGAGCGAAATCGGCCGATCGTTTTACCGATAAAAAATCTGCGCATGAGCCGTGACCTGCGAGGTCGCCCCATTCTTTGTACTGACTCCCAGATATATATCGTTTTTATTTTCCCCGAATCTCCTACGAAGCTGGAAGTCCCGTCACTATTATATTTTATATGAAAAGTCTTGTGGCTGCAACAATGTATCCGAAGTAACCCGGAATGTTTTTATTTGGATACAAATGGATACATTTGTTGCAACTGCACCAGGGCGGACTGACCATTTGGAAACCCGGACTGAGGGCCCGGGGTCAGTAGGGGGCCCCATGAGATGTACCTTTTTCATAGGCTTTTTTGAGTTTGGGCAAGGACACCGGGGCCCCATGATCCCCTATTGCCCGGGGGCCCCGTGAGTTGTCAGTCCGCCCCTGACTTTGAGTTTGGGCGGGACACTGGGGCCCCATGATCCCCTATGAGTTGTCAGTCCACCCCTGACTTTGAGTTTGGGCGAGGACACTGGGGCCCCGTGATCCCCTATTGCCCGGGGGCCCCATCCCATGAGTTGTCAGTCCGCCCCTGACTTTGAGTGTGGGCAAGGACACAGGGGCCCCATGATCCCCTATTGCCCGGGGGCCCCATGATTATCAGTCCGCCCCTGACGGGGGCCCCATGATCCCCTATTGCCCGGGGGCCCCATGAGTTGTCAGTCCGCCCCTGACTTTGAGTGTGGGCGAGGACACAGGGGCCCCATGATCCCCTATTGCCCGGGGGTCCCATGAGTTGTCAGTCCGCCCCTGACTTTGAGTGTGGGCGGGACACACTGGGGCCCCATGATCCCCTATTGCCCGTGGGCCCCATGAATTATCAGTCCGCCCCTGACTTTGAGTGTGGGCGAGGACACCGGGGCCCCATGATCCCCTATTGCCCGGGGGCCCATGAGTTGTCAGTCCGCCCCTGACTTTGAGTGTGGGCGAGGACACAGGGGCCCGTGATCCCCTATTGCCCGGGGGCCCCATGAGTTGTCAGTCCGCCCCTGACTTTGAGTGTGGGCGAGGACACAGGGGCCCCATGATCCCCTATTGCCCGGGGGCCCCATGATCCCCTATTGCCCAGGGGCCCCATGATCCCCTATTGCCCGGGGGCCCCTGATCCCCTATTGCCCGGGGGCCCCATGAATTATCAGTCCGCCCCTGATTTGAGTGTGGGCCTAGGCACCGGGGCCCCATGATCCCCTATTGCCCGGGGGCCCCATGAGTTGTCAGTCCGCCCCTGGTTTTGAGTGTGGGCGAGGACACAGGGGCCCCGTGACCCCCCTATTGCCCGGGGGCCCCATGAGTTGTCAGTCCACCCCTGACTTTGAGTGTGGGCGAGGACACAGGGGCCCCATGATCCCTTATTGCCCGGGGGCCCCGTGAGTTGTCAGTCCGCCCCTGAACTGCAGGAATATAATAGCTGGGACTGGACTTCCAATCTGTAGGAAGGATTCGGGGGGACTGATACATACACTCCCGGTACACACATCGGGTGGCGGCAACGACCGATTTTTCATTATCGGCCGACAATTCGGCCAATAAACGCCCCGTCTATGGCCTGCAATACTCCATGTTGTATGTAGAGGGTGGTGGGGGTGGGGGGGGGGGATTGATACTCCCTCCATGCTGAACCAGAATAAACACTTAAAGGAACTGTCCTCTTTGTAAGGACAATAAACCTGATCATGTGGTGTGTATTCCCCTCATAAACCTCAATCATTGTCCTCACACAGCCATTGTCCTCTTATCAGGGACCACCCCATGTCCTCATACAGGGGGGGGGGGCAACAGTGCCTCTTATCAGCAGTCTGCAGGGTGGGGGAGGGGGGGGGTCAGGACTTTCCTAACTGCAGAAACAATGTAACACAAGGTGACACTTTCACTGCGGATGTCAGGTGACCTCAGAAGGACAATGTTGTCTCTATGAAGGATTTATACGGAGCCGAGAGTTCCCTCAGAGCTTGTGTCCGACCTACACCCCACAATTCATCAATTAGTAGTCACCCCACTGAGGGCGGGGGCCCCCAAACCGTTCAATGGAAAGGGTCCCCCCAAGGGGAAGCATCCCCAAACCGGTCAATGGAAGGGGTCCCCCAAACTGTTCATTGGAAGGCATCCCCCAAACCATTCAATGGAAGGGGTCCCCCAAACTGGTCAACGGGGGGCCCCCCCCAAACCATTCAATGGAAGGGAGCCCCCAAACTGTTCGTTTAATGAGGGTCATCCCTTTTGGTCAATGGAAGGGGTCCCCTGAAAAACGTTAAGTGGAAATACATCCCCAAACCGGAATCATATGGAAGGCATCCGCCCCCACATCAATGGTGCCCATCAGAGTCCCCCATACATCAAAGTCCAGCTTAGGAGCCCACCATACCACCATCACCACCATGTGCTGCCATCAGAGCCCCCCATACACCAGAGTCCACCTTAGGAGCCCCCACCATCAGTGTGCTCATCAGAGCCCCCCCATACACCAGAGTCCACCTTAGGAGCCCCCCACCATCAGTGTGCCCATCAGAGCCCCCATACATCAGAGTCCACCTTAGGAGCCCCCCCATCAGTGTGCCATCAGAGCCCCCCATACATCAAAGTCCACCTTAGGAGCCCCCCACCATCAGTGTGGCCATCATCAGAGCCCCCCATACATCAAAGTCCACCTTGGGAGCCCCCCCCATCAGTGTGCCATCAGAGCCCCCCATACATCACCTTAGGAGTCCCTTCTTACATCATAAAATAAAAATAAACTCCCTCTTACCCTCCACCTTCGTCAGCCATGTATTTTTTAATGCATTTTGCTGCGGTTTCCATTTGTTTCAATGGAGAGATGCGTTTTTGGTGCATTTTTTTTTTAACTGAACAAACATTCACCAAAAATGCAGCAAGCGGGATTTTTTTTTTCGCCGCAACTGAAGTGCAACGGATCAATGTGAAAAGCTACATTGGATTTAAAGGGATGCCGTTTTCTTTGGGCTTTTCTTCCGCCAAGAGCAGATCAGCGTGAAAGCCTCCTCACTGCCGCTGGCGGTGTCATGCGTTGTTGTTGTCGCCAGCCTTCAGATTGATGATTGGCGCTTACCGCCAGGAGAAAATAAACACGAACGGCGGGCAAACATTGATAACTCGCTGAGCAGTTCCTCTTTCTCAGAACTCCCCAGAAATGACTTTTGTTTGTATAGTTGACATTCTTACAGAAGTGAAAGAATTATGATGCCCACAACCCCCCCCCCCCCAGCCCAGCCCCCCCCCTCCCCTCACACCCCCTCCCGTCTAATCATAAATGATATATTTTGTGGTGAACGCAAACCGCCTCCTCCACCGCACCCTCTAATAACGAATATTAATAAGAGATGACGGTTTTCAAGACGCATGGTGGTGGATGGGATGATCTGCTGCTCTTCTGAACCAAATCTGACCCGTGGACAGGATCTGCAGAAAGGAAGGGTCAGGTCCTTCAGGCATCTCACCCAACAGGCACTTCCATTATCCGAAGCGTATTGGGTGATCCGCCAGCCTTCCTCAGGTAGGGTTCCTCCAGAACTTGAGGAGCAAGCAGTGGTGGCCCGATCTCCTTCTATACTGAGCACCAATATTTGGGGGCAGCTCTCCACCGACCACCAATATTAAAAGGCCCCTCACAGACCACCAATATTTGGGGGCAGCTCTCCACCGACCACCAATATTAGAAGGCTCCTCACAGACCACCAATATTTGGGGGCAGCTCTCCACCGACCACCAATATTAGAAGGCCCCTCACTGACCACCAATATTTGGGGGCAGTTCTCCATCGACCACCAATATTAGAAGGCCCCTCAATCCACCAATATTAGAAGGCCCCTCACTGACCACCAATATTTGAGGGCAGAGCTCTGCACCGACCACCAATATTAGAAGGCCCCCCCTCACTGACCACCAATATTTGGGGGCACCTCTCACCGACCACCAATATTAGAAGGCCCCTCACTGACCACCAATATTTGGGAGCAGCTCTCCACCGACCACCAATATTAGAAGGCCCCTCAAGAACCAATATTTTAGAAGCCCCTCACTGACCACCAATATTAGAAGGCCCCCACTGACCACCAATATTTGGAGGCAGCTCTGACCACCAATATTAGAAGGCCCCTCACTGACCACCAATATTTGGGGGCAGCTCTCCACCGACCACCAATATTAGAAGGCCCTCACTGACCACCAATATTAGGGGCCTTCTCTGACCACCAATATTAGAAGGTCCCTCACTGACCACCAATATTTGGGGCACCTCTCCACCGACCACCAATATTAGAAGGCCCCTCTCAATGACCACCAATATTAGAAGGCCCATCAATGGCCACTAATATTAAGGGGCCTTCTCCGCTGACCACCAATATTAAGGGCCCTCTCCACTGACCACCAATTTTAGAAGGCCCCCTCAATGACCACCAATATTAGAAGGCCCCTCACTGACCACCAATATTTGGGGGCACCTCTCCACCGACCACCAATATTAGAAGGCCCCTCAATGACCACCAATATTAGAAGGCCCCTCACTGACCACCAATATTTGGGGGCAGCTCTCCATCGACCACCAATATTAGAAGGCCCCTCACAGACCACCAATATTTGGGGGCACTCTCCACCGACCACCAATATTAGAAGACCGCTCACTGACCACCAATATTTGGGGGCAGCTCTCCACTGACCACCAATATTAGAAGGCCCCTCACTGACCACCAATATTAAGGGGCCTTCTCTACTGTACACCAAAGATTGGGGTCTTCTCCACTGACCACCAATATTAAGGGGCAGTATTAGGACAGCCTATTTTACTGACCAGCAATGTTAGAGGACCCTTCTCCACCTACCATTAATGTTAGAGGGTTCTTCTCCACTGACTTTCAGTCCTAAAGGGCTCTTCCCTAACTTACCAGCAATGTTAGAGTGCCTTTCTGTACTGACCAAAAAAGTCAAAAGACCCTTCTTCATTGGTCACCAATGTTAGAGGGCCCTTCACATGGGTCACTGATGTTAGAGGAGCCTTTTCTGTTGACTACCAATGTTAGATGAGCCTTCTTTACTAACCTCAATGTTAGAGGGCCCTTCACTGAATGCCAATATTAGAGGGCCCTTCACTGAATGCCAATATTAAAGGGCCCTTCTCCACTGAGTGCCAATATTAAAGGGCCCTTCTCCACTGACTGCCAATATTAGAGGGCCCTTCTCCACTTGCCATCAATGTTGGAGGGTTCTTAACCAACTATCACCAATGTTGGAGGGTTCTTCTCCACTGATCACCAATATTAGAAGGCCCTTCTCCACTAACCACCACCAAAGCCTTCTCCACTGACCACCAATGTAAGAAGGGCCTTCTCCACTGACCACCAAAGTTAGGATAGCCTATTCCACTGACCACCAATGTTAGAAGGCCCTTCTCCACTAACCACCAAAGCCTTCTCCACTGACCACCAATGTAAGAAGGCCCTTCTCCATTGACTAACAATCTTAGAGGGCTCTTCTTCACTGACCACCAATGTAAGAAGGCCCTTCTCCACTGACCACCAAAGCCTTCTCCGCTGACCACCAATGTAATAAGGCCTTTCTCCGCTGACCACCAAAGTTAGGATAGCCTATTCCACTGACCACCAATGTTAGAGCGCCCTTCTCCATTGACTAACAATCTTAGAGGGCTCTTCCTCACTGACCACCAATGTTAGAAGGCCCTTCTCCAGTAACCACCAAAGCCTTCTCCACTGACCACCAATGTTAGAGGGCCCTTCTCCACTGACTAACAATCTTAAAGGGCTCTTTTTCACTGACCACCAATGTTAGAAGGCCCGTCTCCATTGACCACCAAAGCTTTCTTCACTGACCACCAATGTTAGAAGGCCCGTCTCCACTGACCACCAAAGCCTTCCCCACTAAACACCAATGTAACAAAGCCCTTCCCCACTGACCACCAATGCTTGGAGAGGCTATTCAACCAACCACCGATATACGACCCATCTGCCTGCATGCTAGCTTTTAGGTGGGCAGTTGCTGGTGGTGGTGGGGCAATAAAACCTTGTCTCAGCCACCTATTTTACCACCCCCTTGCTGCCCGTGTAACAGAAGCCTAATTCTGCTTCAAACTACATATCTCTGTAATGCGTCAATGTGCTTTATGAGGCCTAATGACAATATCAGCGCATAAAAACGCACGATTGTTAAAACTGCATGCCAAGGTGTGAATCCCACCTGAATGTAAAGTGCGGGAAAAAAAGCCGACACCCAACCGCATTCCATTACGTCAGTGTAAGTCCTACAACACAAAAGTCCTATTTATGATATATATATACGTTCTCCTGAGTCTAAACGTTATTTTAATTCTACGTCTGAGTCCGGCGGGATCTCTGAGGAGGTGACCCTCTGCTAACAGAGCTGGGATTGTTTGCAGCCTCAGAGGGACTTTATGACGGGAGTGAGGCGGAGTGCGTTGTAGAGACGGCCGACGGGAGTGCGGCGGAGTGCGTTGTAGAGACGGCCGTGCGGCGGAGTGCGTTGTAGAGACGGCCGTGCGGCGGAGTGCGTTGTAGAGACGGCCGTGCGGCGGAGTGCGTTGTAGAGACGGCCGTGCGGCGGAGTGCGTTGTAGAGACGGCCGTGCGGCGGAGTGCGGTAGAGGACGGCTGCCCTCGGTAAACAATATTAGTTTTTTTTTTTACGATTTTAGATTTCCTTCTCTCTCAGTCTTCCTCCCAGCGTCTCCGTCTCGTGTTTGTCACCTCAATGAAGTGGAACTGATTTCCTGGCTGAGGATCCACCAAACCGGTTCTTCCAGTTCCTGGTCTTTAAACCTGATAATCTCCAGCTCTGGGTGAGGAACGTGGCAGCTACGCCTTCCAAGCCTCTGAACAGGGAAAGGATACCCTGAGGATGGAAAGTAAAGCTTTGCAAATGATTTCTATCCATTAAATCCCATAAAATGAAAGATAATTTTTTTTTTTTTTCAAGGCCCGAGGCGGCCCAGCCCTGTATACACATGTCCCTGCGACGTCGCGCGCACAGATCCGACCTGCAACATTATTCTGAATGTCAGTAGGATAGTGGCCCCCTGGACAGAGTCACTCTCCAAATCATTGGTGACAGTGCGATAGTGGCCCCCAGGGAAGAATAGACCTTCAATTCAGTGGTGTCAGTGGAAGAGTGGCCCCCAGGGAAGCAAAAGGGAAGGCCAAAAAGGATTTCCTCCCTAGGTGAGGAACGTGGCAGGTACGCCTTCTAAGCCTCTGAACAGAGAAACGATACCCTGAGGATGGAAATTAAATCTTTGCAAATGATTTCCATCCATTAAATCCCATAAAATGAAACATGAATTTTTTTTTTTCAAGGCCCGAGGCGGCCCAGCCCTGTATACACACGTCCCTGTGACGCCGCGCGCACAGATCCGACCTGCAAGATTACTCTGAAGGTTCACATCTCCGGCTCTGGGTGAGGAACGTGGCAGATACGCCTTCCAAGTCTCTGAACAGGGAAAGGATACCCTGAGGATGGAAAGTAAAGCTTTGCAAATGATTTCCATCCATTAAATCCCATAAAATGAAAGATGATTTTTTTTTTTTTCAAGGCCCGAGGAGGCCCAGCCCTGTATACACACGTCCCTGCGACGCCGCGCGCACAGATCCGACCTGCAACATTATTCTGAAGGTTCACATCTCCGGCTTTTTCATCTGTTGCTCAACTGTTAGAAAAGCTGAAAAAAATAAACTCAACACGAAGTTCCGTTGTGAAGGTCAATTCACACATTGATGTGCACTGCATTGGAGAAGTCGATTCATTTCTTATGGGCCCTTCATGTGACCCTTTATTCTCCAATAATCATCCATACACATGGAGCGAGCAGGGGGCGATAGTTGCACCCATGGCCCATCTTGGACACGAGCAAGAGAGAGTGGCTACATTCCTCCATACAGTGAGACCTCAGTTTCTGTCCTGTGTACACAACAGGGAAGGAGAGGAAAGATCTATAAAGGGAGGAAATCCTTTTTGGCCTTCCCTGGGGGCCACTCTTCCACTGACACCAATGAATTGCAGGTCTATTCTTCCCTGGGGGCCACTATCCCACTGTCACAGATGATTTGGAGAGTGACTCTGTCCAGGTGGCCACTATCCTACTGACACCAATGAATTGAAGGTCTATTCTTCCCTGGGGGCCACTATCCCACTATCACCAATGATTTGGAGAGTGACTCTGTCCAGGGGGCCACTATCCTACTGACACCAATGAATTAAAGGTCTATTCTTCCCTGGGGGCCACTATCCCACTGTCACAGATGATTTGGAGAGTGACTCTGTCCAGGTGGCCACTATCCTACTGACACCAATGAATTGAAGATGTATTCTTCCCTGAGGGCCACTATCCTACTGACACCAATGATTTGGAGAGCTACTGTACTCTGGGGGCCACTATTACATAGTTACATAGTTAGTCTGGCTAAAAAAGACAAACATCCATCCAGTTCAACTGATATCAATGATGGAGAGGCTACTGTGTCTTGTGGTCACTATCCCGCTGACACCAATGACTTAGAGGGCTAATCTTCCCCGGTGGCCATCATCCCACTGTCAGCAATGATTTGGAGAGCTACTCTACTCTGGGGACCACTATTCCACTGATATCAATGATGGAGGGGCTACTGTGTCTTGTGGTCACTACACCACTGACACCAATGACTTGGGGGCTATTCTTTCCCGGTGGCCACTATTCCACTGACACCAATGACTTAGGGGCTATTCTTTCCTGGTGGCCACTATCCCACCATCAGCAATGATTTGGAGAGCTACTCTACTCTGGGGGACACAATTCCATTGATACCAATGATGAAGAGGTTATTGTATCCTGTGGTCACTATCTCACCGACACCAATGACTTAGGGAGCTATTCTTCCCCAGTGGCCACTATTCCACTGCCACCAAGGACTTACGGAGCTATTTTTTCAAAAGTGGCCACTACCACACTGACACCAATGATTTGAAGAGGTACTTTACTTTGGGGGCCATTGTTCCACTGATATCAATGATGAAGGGGCTATTGTATCCTGTGGCCACTAACCCACTGACACCAATTATTTGGAGAGCTACTCTATCCTGTTGGCCACTCTTCCATGGACACCAATGGCTTGAGAGGTATTTTTTCGTGGTGGCCACTATCCTACTGACACCAATGATTTGGGGAGCTATTCTTCTGTTGGCCACTTTCCAATTGACATCAATGATTTGGAGAGCTATTTTTCCCTGTTGGTCACTATAACACTGTCACCAATGATCTAGAGAGCTACTATCCCATTGACACCAATGACTTGAGGAGCTATTCCTCCCTGGTTGCCACTATTCCACTGACACCAATGATTTAGAGAACAACTCTATCCTGGGGGAGACTATCCCACTGTCATCAATGATTTGGAGAGCTACTCTACTCTGGGGGCCACTATACCATTGAGACCAATGATGGAGGGGCTATTTTATATTGTGGCCACTATCCAACTGACACCAATGATTTGTGGAGTTATTTTTCCCTGTTGGCCACTATAACACTGACACCAATGATTTAGAGAGCTGCTCTTCTCTGGGGGCCACTAATCCACTGATAACAATGATTTGGGGAGCTATTCTATCCTGTTGGCCACTATCCCATGGACAGCAAAGGCTTTGGGAGATATTATCCCCAGTGGCCACTATCCCACTAACACCAGTGATTTGGCTCTGTCCTTGGGCCCCTTCTCTTCTCCATCTACACCTCCTTCCTCGGCAAACTGATATACTCCCACGGCTTCAACTATCACCTCCATGCCGATGACACGCAAATTTACCTCTCCACCCCCCACCTCACCCCTTCAGTCTCCGCCCGAATCACCTGCCTACTGAACGACATATCAGACTGGATGTCGCTCCATTTCCTCAAACTGAACCTTTCCAAAACCGAGCTCCTGATTTTACCCCCAGCCCGTGACCCCCCCCCACCCTCTCCATCACGACCAACAACGCCACCATCAGTCCCACCCCACAAGCCAAAGTCCTGGGTGTCACTCTAGACTCAAACCTGTCCTTCCAGCCCCATGTCCAATCGTTGGCTAACTCATGCAGGCTCCACCTCCACAACATCTCCAAATACGTTCGTTCCTCACCCCAGACACTACTAAACTACTCGGTCACTCCCTTATTATCTCACGTCTGGACTACTGCAACTCCCTCCTCACCGGCCTCCCTCATCACAGACTATCCCCGCTTCAGTCTATCCTGAACTCAGCGGCCAAACTCATCCACCTCACCAACCGCTCCGCTTCTGCCACCCCCCCTCTGTCATTCCCTCCACTGCCCTCCAGCCCCCTCTGTCATTCCCTCCACTGGCTCCACCCCCTCTGTCATTCCCTCCACTGGCTCCACCCCCCTCTGTCATTCCCTCCACTGACCTCCACTCAGTGTCCTCTACCCCCCTCTGTCATTCCCTCCACTGGCTCCACCCCCCTCTGTCATTCCCTCCATTGGCCTCCACTCAGTGTCCTCCACCCCCCTCTGCCAATACCTCCACTGGCCTCCATTCAGTGTCCTCCACCCCCCTCTGCCAATCCCTCCACTGGCCTCCACTCAGTGTCCTCCACCCCCCTCTGCCAATCCCTCCACTGGCCTCCACTCAGTGTCCTCCACCCCTCTCTGCCAATCCCTCCACTGGCCTCCACTCAGTGTCCTCCACCCCCCTCTGTCATTTCCTCCACTGGTGTCCATTCAGTGTCCTCCACCCCCCTCTGTCATTCCCTCCACTGGCTCCTGATTGCCCAACGCATTAAATTCAAACTACTAACACAGACATACAAAGCCATTCATAATGCTGCCCCAAACTACCTCACCGACCTGATACCCAAATACCACCCTACCTGTACCCTTCGCTCCTCACAAGACCTCCTACTTTCTAGCTCCCTGGTCTCCACCTCCCACGCCTGACTGCAGGACTTCTCCAGGACTTCCCCCATCCTCTGGAACTCACTACCCCAAACCATCAGACTGTCACCTAACCTCCTCACCTTTAGGCGCACCCTGAAAACCCATCTCTTCAGGGAACCCTACCCCAGCCTCACCTAACAGCCGATCTCCTCCACTCCTCCTACCACTCCATCCCCCACAGCCACTTCCTTCTGTACCACTATCCCCTCCCTCCTAGATTGTAATCTCGAAAGTGTAGGGCCCTCGAACCCCTCGTGTATTGTATTGTTACTGTCTTGTCTCATGTTCTGTCCCCCACTATAATGTACAGCGCTGAGCAAACCTTCTGGCGCTATATAAACACTGTATAATAATAATAATAATTTGGGGAGCTATTTTCCCTGTTGGCCACTATAACACCATCACCAATGACTTGAGATCTACTGTACTCCGGGGGACACTATTCCACTGACACCAATGCTGTTAGGAGCAGTTTTCCCTAGTGGTCACAATGCCACTGACACCTCTGATCTGGGGCTATTCTCCCTAATTAGTACATTTTAAGTACATATTTAGCATATTTGGAATTATGAGTCTAAATTGTTTTCCCTGCGGGTGAATGGAAGGTTTTGGAAGGATTTACCAGGCCCTATCCTGACGAATGTTGGGAACAAAGCGAATTGAGATGAGTTAGGATTCTGGCTGAACCGAGTTCAGGGAAAACTGTGAAATGATTGCCGTCCCAATCGGCTGAGGCCATGGAACTCCGGCATGTAACAATATGGACACGTGGCCAATGGTCATGGTCAATGACGTTGTCCAAATATAGTCATGTGGCCATATTAAGTCAAAGATGTCTCCAGCATCCCCACCTCTGTTATGTGTGGCTGAGAGGCAGGAGACCCATGGCTGACTGAGCCGGCAGCCTGCTGTCATTTGACAGTTTCCCTCAGGCTCGGTCTGAGCTCCGTTTGGCCTGAGCCTTAGCTCTTCTGTAAAAGTCAACAGTGAGTTTCAAAACTCTATCTTCACTTTCAAATTTTTGGGGTGTGTAGATACATGTTGCTGGCGGCCATTATATCAGTCCTCATGTCCATATTTGTGCTGGAGGCCATTATCTCAATCCTCTGGCCAGTATTTGTGGTAGAGGCCATTATCTCAATCCTCTGGCCAGTATTTGTGGTGGAGGCCATTATCTCAATCCTCCGACCCGTATTTGTACTGGCGGCCATTAGCTAAATCCTCCAGCAAGTATTTTTGCTGGCGGCCATTATCTCAATCCTCTGGCCTGAGCCTTGGCTCATCTGTAAAAGTCAACACTGAGTTTCAAAACTCCATCTTCACTTTCAAATTTTTGGGGTGTGTAGATACATGTTGCTGGCAGCCATTATCTCAAACCTCCGACCCGTATTTTTGCTGGTGACCATCATCTCAATCCTCCGACCCGTATTTTTGCTGGCGGCCATTATCTAAATCCTCCGGCCCGTATTTTTGCTGGTGACCATCATCTCAATCCTCCGACCCGTATTTTTGCTGGTGGCCATTATCTCAATCCTCCGGCCCATATTTTTGCTGGCGGCCATTATCTCAATCCTCTGGCCCGTATTTTTGCTGGTGACCATCATCTCAATCCTCTGGCCAGTATTTGGCCTGGTGGTCATTATCTCAATCCTCAGGCCCGTATTTGTGGTGGAGGCCATTATTTCAATCCTCAGGCCCGTATTTTTGCTGGAAGCCATTATCTCAATCCTCAGGCCCGTATTTGTGGTGGAGGCCATTATCTCAATCCTCTGGCCCATATTTTTGCTGGTGACCATCATCTCAATCCTCTGGCCAGTATGTGGACTGGCAGCCATTATCTCAATCCTCAGGCCCGTATTTGTGCTGGCAGCCATCATCTCAATCCTCAGGCCCATATTTGTGGTGGAGGCCATTATCTCAATCCTCATGCCCATATTTTTTGCTGGAGGCCATTATCTCAATCTTCTGGCCCATATTTGCGCTGGCGGACATTATCCCAATTCTCCGGCCCGTATTTCTGCTGGTGACCATTATCTCAATCTTCTGGCCCGTATTTGCACTGGTGGCCATCATCTCAATCTTCCGGCCCGTATTTGTGGTGGAGGCCATTATCTCAATCTTCTGGCCCATATTTGCGCTGGCGGCCATTATCTCAATCTTTTGGCCCATATTTGCGCTGGCGGCCATTATCTCAATCCTCAGTCCCGTATTTGTGCTGGCAGCCATTATCTCAATCCTCAGGCCCGTATTTGTGGTGGAGGCCATTATCTCAATCCTCAGGCCCGTATTTTTGCTGGAGGCCATTATCTCAATCCTCAGGCCCGTATTTTTGCTGGAGGCCATTATCTCAATCCTCAGGCCCGTATTTTTGCTGGTGGCCATCATCTCAATCCTCAGTCCCATATTTTTGCTGGAGGCCATTATCTCAATCCTCAGTCCCGTATTTTTGCTGGTGGCCATCATCTCAATCCTCAGTCCCGTATTTTTGCTGGCGGCCATCATCTCAATCCTCAGGCCCGTATTTGTGCTGGTGACCATCATCTCAATCCTCTGGCCAGTATTTGGACTGGCAGCCATCATCTCAATCCTCATGCCCGTATTTGTGCTGGAGGCCATTATCTCAATCCTCATGCCCATATTTTTGCTGGAGGCCATCATCTCAATCCTCCGGCCCATATTTGGTGTGGGCCCCTGTCTTCTCCTGCACCTGCTGTATGGGAATGAGCCTGAGGACAGGACGTAGAAGACACCTCTCCACCATTATTATAGTCTAGTAGATACCTGTAAAGACTCTGATGTGACTTTTGTCACCCGGGACTCATCCCAGGAAGGAGTGCTGGTCCTATATTTTGATGCTAATGTCCTGGAGTGTCAATGAGACAACAATCACGTGTTCCTCAATAAATGAATAGAATGGGAACACTCGGCCCTCTGTTCCATGTATTCAGAGGTTCCAGGAACTCAGTCACAGCCCCCATTGTGCCTCTTCCTCCCTCCTGAGGGACGCCCATTGCTCCTCATGGAATCGGCGTGACACTGAGAGAAGCTCTTAATTCTCCCTGAAACCGATGTAATGAGGACGAAGGAAATTCAGTCAACAGAAAAGCCATGAAAGAGAACATAAAATACAGCAATACACATGCTCAGTGCAAAGCCATTTACTTCTCTCCTGGAAGGAAAGTCGGAGCGTCTGTAGGTTCTGGGCAACAAACTAGCTGTTACACACAATGCAGGTTTGATGATCGGTGATCTCTCCCACATCTTCAGAACTGAACATTGAATGCAAAGCCAACCTTGACCCTCTAGATGAGGGGCCTCTAATCTACGGCCCGGGGGCCACAAGATTTTAGGCGGCTTGCAGCTAGGGACAGAGGCATTACAGCAAAATATGGCACCTGCCCCAGTCTATAACTGGCTTATGAAGAAGGGACAGTTGTATATGTAGACCCGGTGCACAGATTGAGGATTCTGATCAGCTGGTCTGCACTTCAAATGGGGACCCTAATGTAAGAGAGGACTCTAATGGGGTCCTTGATGTAAGGAAGGACTCTGGTGGGGACCCTGATGTAAAGGGGACTTTGATGGAGAATCTGATGTAAGGAGGGACTCTGATGGGGACCCTGATGTAAAGGGGACTTTGATGGAGACACTGATGTAAGTGGGGGGCTCTGCTAGGGACACTAATGTAAGGAGGCACTTTGGTGGGGAGCCTGATGTAAGGAGGGACTCTAATGGGGACCCTGATGTAAGGAGGGACTCTGATGGGGACCCTGATGTAAGGAGGGACTCTGATGGGGACCCTGATGTAAGGAGGGACTCTGATGGGGGCCCTGATGTAAGGAGGGACTCTGATGGGGACCCTGATGTAAGGAGGGACTCTGATGGGGACCCTGATGTAAGAAAGGACTCTGGTGGGGACCTTGATGTAAAGGGGACTTTGATGGAGACCGTGATGTAAATGGGGGGCTCTGCTAGGGACACTAATGTAAGGAGGGACTTTGGTGGGGAGCTTGATGTAAGGAGGGACTCTAATGGGGACCCTAATGTAAGGAGGGACTCTAATGGGGACCCTGATGTAAGGAGGGACTCTGATGGGGACCCTGATGTAAGGAAGGACTCTGGTAGGGACCTTGATGTAAAGGGGACTTTGATGGAGACCGTGATGTAAGTGGGGGGCTCTGCTAGGGACACTAATGTAAGGAGGGACTTTGTTGGGGAGCCTGATGTAAGGAGGGACTCTAATGGGGACCTTGATGTAAAGAGGGACTTTGATGGAGACCCTGATGTAAGTGGGGGGCTCTGATGGGGGCCCTGATGTAAGGAGTGACTCTGATGGGGGCCCGGATATAAGGAGGGACTTTGATGGGGACACTGATGAAATGGGGGCTCTGATGGGAACCCTAATGTAAAGAGGGACTCTGATGGGGACCCTGATGTAAGGAGTGACTCTGATAGGACCCTAATGTAAGGAGGGACTTTGATGGGGACCCTGATGTAAGTGGGGGGCTCAGAAAGGGAGCTTGATGTAAGAGGAGACTCTGATAGGGACTCTGATGTAAGGAGGGACTCTGACGGGGACCCTGATGTAAAGAGGAAAGAGGGACTTTATTGGGGATCCTGATGTAAAGGTAAAGGGGGGTATTGATGGGGAATATGATGTAAATGGAGGACTCTGATGGGGACCCTGATGTAAGGGGGGGGGGGGATTGATGGGGGGACTATGATTTAAGGAGGGACTCCGATGGGGAACATGATGTAAGAGGGTGCTGCAGTTCTTCAGCTAAGTCTATCAGCAGCCAAAACGTGAAGTAGAAGGGTTAGAACCCCTGTCAGGTTTCCATTGCTTTCTGCTCCTTCGCTGAGAAGATCCTCCCCTGTATGTGTCCTGGTGACCACTGTCTCCAAGACAAGAATCCAACGTTTTACAGTTGTCACCAAAACAGGAGGTGAGGGAGAAATCTTCTAGTGGGGACTCCTGTTGGGGTGCCAGAGGGACGTGACAATGCTGTGTCTCCGGTATAGGAAGCAAAGGAAAATCTTACTAATGGCACACAGGCAGAATAAAACCCATGCTTGAAAAATGGGCAGCACAGCGGCTAAATGGTCAGTACTCGGGTTGTTGGTTCAAATCCCAACCACGGCACCACCTGCCTGGAGTTTGCAAGTTCTCCCTGTGCCTGCATGGGTTTCCTCCGGGTACTCCGGTTTCCTCCCACACTCCAAAAGACATGCTGATAGGTTAATTGGCTCCTGTCTAAATTGGCCCTAGTATGTGTAGTTATGAATGTGAGTTAGGGACCTTAGATTGTAGGCTCCTCGGGGGCGGGGACTGATGTGATGTACAATATATATGTAAAGCGCGGAGTACATTGATGGCGATATATAAGTACCTGAAATAAATAATAAATAAATGAGAGGGTTCTACCTTCTTCCCTTCTGTGCTCCATCCAAAAACAAAAAGTTTGGGTTCTGGGCACCTCCACCAGTGCCGCCATTTTTGAATACCCGGCATGTGTGCAGATGTGCTGATAGGGATCTTCTTGGCCTTCGGGACCCAGCAAAACCAGACATCTGTGCATGTGCCGAGTTTTGCGCACATGGGCAGGCAAACAAGAGAAGCCCCCCTGTGCAGATGTAATGAAGAAAAGCCCCCCTGCGCAGATTAATGAAGAGAAGTCCCCTTGCGCAGTAATGAAGAGACGTCCCCTTGCGCATTATGGAAGAGAAGTCCCTTTGCGCAGTAATGAAGAGAAGTCCCCTTGCGCAGTAATGAAGAGAAGTCCCCTTGTGCATTATGGAAGAGAAGTCCCCTTGCGCATTATGGAAGAGAAGTCCCCTTGCGCAATAATAAAGAGAAGTCCCCTTGCGCAGATGTAATAAAGAGAAGTCCCTTGCGCAGTAATGAAGAGAAGTCCCCTTGCGCAGTAATGAAGAGAAGTCCCCTTGCGCATTATGGAAGAGAAGTCCCTTTGCGCAGTAATGAAGAGAAGTCCCCTTGCGCAGTAATGAAGAGAAGTCCCCTTGCGCAGTAATGAAGAGAAGTCCCCTTGCGCATTATGGAAGAGAAGTCCCTTTGCGCAGTAATGAAGAGAAGTCCCCTTGCGCAGTAATGAAGAGAAGTCCCCTTGCGCATTATGGAAGAGAAGTCCCTTTGTGCAGTAATGAAGAGAAGTCCCCTTGCGCAGTAATGAAGAGAAGTCCCCTTGCGCATTATGGAAGAGAAGTCCCCTTGCGCATTATGGAAGAGAAGTCCTCTTGCGCAGTAATGAAGAGAAGTCCCCTTGCGCATTAATGAAGAGAAGTCGCCTTGCGCAGTAATGAAGAGAAGTCCCCTTGCGCATTAATGAAGAGAAGTCGCCTTGCGCATTAATGAAGAGAAGTCGCCTTGCGCATTATGGAAGAGAAGTCCCCTTGCGCATTATGGAAGAGAAGTCCCCTTGCGCAGTAATGAAGAGAAGTCCCCTTGCGCATTAATGAAGAGAAGTCGCCTTGCGCAATAATGAAGAGAAGTCCCCTTGCGCATTAATGAAGAGAAGTCGCCTTGCGCATTAATGAAGAGAAGTCGCCTTGCGCATTATGGAAGAGAAGTCCCCTTGCGCATTATGGAAGAGAAGTCCCCTTGCGCAGTAATGAAGAGAAGTCCCCTTGCGCATTATGGAAGAGAAGTCCCCTTGCGCATTATAGAAGAGAAGTCCCTTTGCGCATTATGGAAGAGAAGTCCCCTTGCGCATTATAGAAGAGAAGTCCCCTTGCGCATTATGGAAGAGAAGTCCCCTTGCGCATTATGGAAGAGAAGTCCCCTTGCGCAGTAATGAAGAGAAGTCCCCTTGCGCATTATGGAAGAGAAGTCCCCTTGCGCATTATAGAAGAGAAGTCCCTTTGCGCATTACGGAAGAGAAGTCCCCTTGCGCAGTAATGAAGAGACGTCTCCTTGCGCATTATGGAAGAGACGTCCCCTTGCGCATTATGGAAGAGAAGTCCCCTTGCGCATTATGGAAGAGACGTCCCCTTGCGCATTATGGAAGAGACGTCCCCTTGCGCATTATGGAAGAGAAGTCCCCTTGCGCATTATGGAAGAGACGTCCCCTTGCGCATTATGGAAGAGAAGTCCCCTTGCGCATTATGGAAGAGACGTCCCCTTGCGCATTATGGAAGAGACGTCCCCTTGCGCATTATGGAAGAGACGTCCCCTTGCGCATTATGGAAGAGAAGTCCCCTTGCGCATTATGGAAGAGACGTCCCCTTGCGCATTATGGAAGAGAAGTCCCCTTGCGCATTATGGAAGAGAAGTCCCCTTGCGCATTATAGAAGAGAAGTCCCCTTGCGCATTATGGAAGAGACGTCCCCTTGCGCATTATGGAAGAGACGTCCCCTTGCGCATTATGGAAGAGACGTCCCCTTGCGCATTATGGAAGAGACGTCCCCTTGCGCATTATGGAAGAGAAGTCCCCTTGCGCATTATGGAAGAGACGTCCCCTTGCGCATTATGGAAGAGAAGTCCCCTTGCGCATTATGGAAGAGAAGTCCCCTTGCGCATTATAGAAGAGAAGTCCCCTTGCGCATTATGGAAGAGACGTCCCCTTGCGCAGTAATGAAGAGACGTCCCCTTGCGCATTATGGAAGAGACGTCTCCTTGCGCATTATGGAAGAGAAGTCCCCTTGCGCAGTAATGAAGAGACGTCCCCTTGCGCATTATGGAAGAGACGTCTCCTTGCGCATTATGGAAGAGAAGTCTCCTTGCGCATTATGGAAGAGAAGTCTCCTTGCGCATTATGGAAGAGAAGTCTCCTTGCGCATTATGGAAGAGACGTCCCCTTGCGCAGATGTAATGAAGAGACGTCCCCTTGCGCATTATGGAAGAGACGTCCCCTTGCGCAGTAATGAAGAGACGTCCCCTTGCGCAGATATGAAGGAATGTTAAATGGAAACGCAATTTTGAAGTTGACTTTCTAACAACATTCCTCGAGTCCTCGAACGATCGCACTCAGGATTTGAGGATTTGAGGATTTGAGGATTTTTGGACGAATGTTCCTTTAGTAATCAGAGCTCACCCAGCTGGATGTTGTCACCATTTGTGTCTTTTTGTTTATTAAATACACAAATATTAGCCAATCATCACCTTCCATGTTATTCTGAGAGCACTAAAGCTGAATAATAGGAGGGGCCCCTGTACCTGGAGAGAAGGGGGGTAATTAGGGCCCCTTGTGATCCCTCTAATGACCATCTCCTCAGTAATGTCCTCTATAATTACCCCAAACAGCCTCATTACCCCCCCATGGTCACCGGCTTGTGGATTGCAGGGACAATGGCTCCCAGTGGGACGCATTTCACAGCCTCTAATGAGGTGAAACTGGACAGGCGTTACATTGTTCCCATAGGAGGGATACAGAGGGACGTTACATTGTTCCCATAGGAGGGATACAGAGGGACGTTACATTGTTCCCATAGGAGGGATACAGGGGGACGTTACATTGTTCCCATAGGAGGGATACAGAGGGGGACGTTACATTGTTCCCATAGGAGGGATACAGGGGGACGTTACATTGTTCCCATAGGAGGGATACAGGGGGACGTTACATTGTTCCCATAGGAGGGATACAGGGGGACGTTACATTGTTCCCATAGGAGGGATACAGGGGGACGTTACATTGTTCCCATAGGAGGGATACAGGGGGACGTTACATTGTTCCCATAGGAGGGATACAGAGGGACGTTACATTGTTCCCATAGGAGGGATACAGAGGGACGTTACATTGTTCCCATAGGAGGGATACAGGGGGACGTTACATTGTTCCCATAGGAGGATACAGAGGGACGTTATATTGTTTCCATAGGAGGGATACAGGGGGACGTTACAATGTTCCCATAGGAGGGATACAGAGGGACGTTACATTGTTCCCATAGGAGGGATACAGGGGGACGTTACATTGTTTCCATAGGAGGGATACAGGGGGACGTTACATTGTTCCCATAGGAGGGATACAGAGGGACGTTACATTGTTTCCATAGGAGGGATACAGGGGGACGTTACAATGTTCCCATAGGAGGGATACAGAGGGACGTTACATTGTTCCCATAGGAGGGATACAGAGGGACGTTACATTGTTTCCATAGGAGGGATACAGAAAGGACGTTATATTGTTTCCATAGGAGGGATACAGAGGGACGTTACATTGTTTCCATATGAGGGATACAGAGGGATGTTACATTGTTTCCATAGGAGGGATACAGAGGGATGTTACAATATATCCATATGAGGGATACAGAGGGACGTTACATTGTTTCCATATGAGGGATACAGAGGGACGTTACATTGTTTCCATATGAGGGATAGAGGGACGTTACATTGTTTCCATATGAGGGATACAGAGGGACGTTACATTGTTTCCATATGAGGGATACAGAGGGACGTTACATTGTTTCCATATGAGGGATACAGAGGGATGTTACATTGTTTCCATAGGAGGGATACAGCGTTCATACAGTATATTAGGGATTCCAGTAAAGAACTGACCACATGCCCACCGGAGCTATTCTTTAGTGGAATGAGGAAAGCTAATAGAACTCTAGAATGCATCACTAGAGGGGTCACCGGCAGGAGGAAGGAGGTCCTGATTCCTCTATATAGATCCTATCACTAGAGGGGTCACCGGCGGGAGGAAGGAGGTCCTGATTCCTCTATATAGATCTATCACTAGAGGGGTCACCGGCAGGAGGAAGGAGGTCCTGATTCCTCTATATAGATCATATCACTAGAGGGGTCACCGGCAGGAGGAGGAGGTCCTGATTCCTCCATATAGATCTATATATCACTAGAGGGGTCACCGGCAGGAGGAGGAGGTCCTGATTCCTCTATATAGATCTATAAATCACTAGAGGGGTCACCGGCAGGAGGAAGGAGGTCCTGATTCCTCTATATAGATCTATCACTAGAGGGGTCACCGGCAGGAGGAAGGAGGTCCTGATTCCTCTATATAGATCTATCACTAGAGGGGTCACCGGCAGGAGGAAGGAGGTCCTGATTCCTCTATATAGATCTATCACTAGAGGGGTCACCGGCAGGAGGAAGGAGGTCCTGATTCCTCTATATAGATCCTATCACTAGAGGGGTCACCGGCAGGAGGAAGGAGGTCCTGATTCCTCTATATAGATCCTATATATCACTAGAGGGGTCACCGGCAGGAGGAGGAGGTCCTGATTCCTCTATATAGATCTATCACTAGAGGGGTCACCGGCAGGAGGAAGGAGGTCCTGATTCCTCTATATAGATCTATCACTAGAGGGGTCACCGGCAGGAGGAAGGAGGTCCTGATTCCTCTATACAGACCTTTATATCACTAGAATGGGGCAATCACCGGCAGGAGGAGGAGGTCCTGATATCCTCTATATAGATCAACGAGTGAGAGGGTCACCGGCAGGAGGAAGGAGGTCCTGATTCCTCTATACAGACCTGGAATATCACTAGAGGGGTCACCGCAGGAGGAAGGAGGTCCCGATTCCTGACTATAGGAGATCCTGATGAGTCACTAGAGGGCCAGTCACCGGCAAGAGGAAGGTTGATGATTCATCCTGATTCCTCTATACAGATCTATCACTAGAGGGCGTCAACCGCAGGAGGAAGGAGGTCCTTGTGATTCATCTATATAGATTTCTATCACTAGAGCCCGGGTCACCGCCCGCAGGAGGAAGCCCGGCAGTCACCCCCTCCCTCCCCGATTCCTCCAATAACCCCCCTTTGCCCCGGCATATCACCCCTATCACCCCTCCCTGGAAGGCAGGTCCCTCTCCTATGCCCGGCATCTCACCCCTCACTGGCACCAGCAGGAGGAAGGAGGTCCTGATTCCTCTATACAGACCCCCTTATATCACCAGCATGAATGAATGGAGCGCAATAACAAGGTTGAATGAGTATTACATTCAATAAAGACTTGACAGGCAAGGCCGATCACCCCCTGACTAAAAGTATGTATTTTCTGCATTAGCAGGTCAACGAGTGAAAATGAGGAACCACCCCTGAAGCCAGTCATGGCGGCAGGAGGACACGGCATTGATGACATCACACATGACATGGAAATCAAGGTTGAGGTTGTCACACGCAGGCACAGCCCCGGCAGCTCCCCCCTCCTGCCCCGGCACGTCACCCCCTCCCTGGGAGATATAAATAGTATTTGACACGTGATCCCTGCCCAGGCACGTCACCCCTCCCTGATGGCACGTCAACCCCTGACAGCAGGAGAAGCTGATGAGTCATCCAATGAGATTCACCCCCTGCATCAGGCGTCACCCCCTCGCCTGGGCGGGGCACGTCCAGCACATGACATCAATATTGACATCGTCTGCGAACAACCGCAAATGCCCCGGATCCCCCCCCCTGGGCTTGTGATGTCATCACCAACATTAACCTCCCTGCCCGGCACGTCACCCCCTCCCTGCCCGGCACGTCACCCCCTCCCTGCCCGGCACGTCACCCCCCCTCCCTGCCCCCCCTCCCTGCCCCGGCACGTCACCCCTCCCTGCCCGGCACGTCACCCCCTCCTGCCCCGGCACGTCCCCCTCCCCCCCGGCACGTCACCCCCTCCCTGCCCGGCACGTCACCCCCCTCCCTGCCCCCCCTCCCTGGCACGTCACCCCTCCCTGCCCTGCCCCGGCACGTCACCCCCTCCCTGCCCCGGCACGTCACCCCTCCCTCCCTGCCCACGGCACCCCTCTCCCCCCGGCACGTCCCTGCCCGGCACGTCACCACACCCTCCCTGCCCCGGCACGTCACCCCCCCTCCCTGCCCCGGCACGTCACCCCTCCCTGCCCCGGCACGTCACCCCTCCCCTGCTCGGCCAATGGTCAGATGTCAGCGACGTCGCACTTTGAACGACAATTACTCCGTCATGCAACACTGTAACCACATTCGTATCCTTTGTTTCCGATAGATAAGTTTTCTTTTGTTGGTATTTCCTGACCAATGAGGTTTATTTTCTTGTAATATAAATGAAAAAAAAAATACCGAAAATGTTTGAAAAAAAACAAACAAACACGTTTTTCTTTGTTTCTGTTATAAAATGTTGCAAATAAATAATCGTTCTTCATAAATGTCGGCCAAAATGTATTCGGCTGCATTGCTTTGGGGGAAAATAACCAGAATCAGTGTTTATTATTAGTCTGTGAGAGTTACCGAGTCTGAAAACCATGAAAATCCATCGATCCCGATGTACTGACGGCCAATCAGATCTCAGGACGGTACAGGATGAGGTCTCCCCATCACATCAGGGTCTCCCCATCACATCAGAGGTCCCCCATCACATCAGAGTCTCCCCATCACATCAGAGGTCCCTCATCAAATCAGAGTCTCCCCCATCACATCAGAGGTCCCCCATCACATCAGAGGTCCCCCATCACATCAGAGTCTCCCCATCACATCAGAGGTCCCCCATCACATCAGAGGTCCCCCATCACATCAGAGTCTCCCCATCACATCAGAGTCTGCCCCATCACATCAGAGTCCCCCATCACATCAGAGGTCCCCCATCACATCAGAGTCTCCCCCATCACATCAGAGTCTGCCCATCACATCAGAGGTCCAACATCACATCAGAGTCTCCCCATCACATCAGAGGTCCCCCATCACATCAGAGTCTCCCCCATTACATCAGAGGTCCCCCATCACATCAGAGTCTCCCCCATCACATCAGAGTCTCCCCATCACATCAGAGGTCCCTCATCACATCAGAGTTTCCCCCATCACATCAGGTCCCCCATTACATCAGAGTCCCCCCATCACATCAGAGTCTCCCCCATCACATCAGAGGTCCCCCATCACATCAGAGGTCCCCCATCACATCAGAGTCTCCCCCATCACATCAGAGGTCCCCCATCACATCAGAGTCTCCCCCATCACATCAGAGGTCCCTCATCACATCAGAGACCCCCCCATCACATCAGAGGTCCCCCATTACATCAGAGACCCCCATCACATCAGAGGTCCCCCATCACATCAGAGGTCTCCCCCATCACATCAGAGGTCCCTCATCACATCAGAGTCTCCCCATCACATCAGAGGTCTCCCCATCACATCAGAGTCCCCCATAACATCAGAGGTCTCCCCATCACATCAGAGGTCCCTCATCACATCAGAGTCTCCCCATCACATCAGAGTCTCACCCATCACATCAGAGTCTCCCCCATCACATCAGAGTCTCCCCATCACATCAGAGGTCACCCATCACATCAGAGTCTCCCCCATCACATCAGAGTCTCCCCCATCACATCAGATCTCCCCCCTCCCATCATATAGTCAGAGCACATACCCCCCCAATCACAGAGTACTCTCATTTATAATTCAGTGCACACTGTGTCACAGGTTTGGGGCGCTCTGGGAGAACCCAACTGACCCCCGAGGATGCCACGGACCCTGATATAGAGAACTGGAATATTGGAATGGCGGCCGTCATCTTGATATTCAAAGTCAATTCCAATGACAGATTGTTCAGTAAGCCGACGTGTTTCCATGGCCACAACTCCCCCCCCCCCCCCCCCGCCACAAACGGATGGATGATCCCAAACCTCCCAACACTTTCCTCCCATCCCGATACAATACATTGTACCCATTGCATCCCGGGGTCATTGGTTGTGAGCCCTGATGAAGGGGGGCCGAGGGCCCGAAATGTGTCGGCTTCGAGAACAACCTGTCATTGGAGACGTATGGAACCCTCCCCCCCCCCAAGGATCAACAAAACAAGTCCAATATGACGTATACCAGGAGGGTGTACGCCCCGTATATATATATATAGGGAGGTATATGACGTACACCGGGCGGGCGTACGCCCCGTATATATAAAGGGAGGTATATGACGTATAACAGGAGGGCGTACGCCCCGTATATATATAGGGAGGTATATGACGTATACTAGGAGGGCGTACGCCCCGTATATATATATAAAGGGAGGTATATGACGTATACCAGGAGGGCGTACGCCCCGTATATATATATAAAGGGAGGTATATGACGTATACCAGGAGGGCGTACGCCCCGTATATATATAGGGAGGTGTATGACGTATACCAGGAGGGCGTACGCCCCGTATATATATATATAAAGGGAGGTGTATGACGTATACCAGGAGGGCGTACGCCCCGTATATATATAGGGAGGTATATGACGTATACCAGGAGGGCGTACGCCCCGTATATATAAAGGGAGGTGTATTACGTATACCAGGAGGGCGTACGCCCCGTATATATAGGGAGGTATATGACGTATACCAGGAGGGCGTACGCCCCGTATATATAAAGGGAGGTGTATGACGTATACCGGGAGGGCGTACGCCCCGTATATATATAGGGAGGTATATGACGTATACCGGGAGGGCGTACGCCCCGTATGGAGGTATATGACGTATACTAGGAGGGTGTACGCCCCGTATATATATAGGGAGGTGTATGACGTATACCAGGAGGGCGTACGCCCCGTATATATATATAAAGGGAGTATATGACGTATACCAGGAGGGCGTACGCCCCGTATATATATAGGGAGGTATATGACGTATACCAGGAGGGCGTACGCCCCGTATATATAAAGGGAGGTGTATGACGTATACCAGGAGGGCGTACGCCCCGTATATATATAGGGAGGTATATGACGTATACCAGGAGGGCGTACGCCCCGTATATATAAAGGGAGGTGTATGACGTATACCAGGAGGGCGTACGCCCCGTAATATATATAGGGAGGTATATGACGTATACCGGGGGAGGGCGTACGCCCCGTATGGAGGTATATGACGTATACTAGGAGGGTGTACGCCCCGTATATATATAGGGAGGTGTATGACGTACACCGGGCGGGTGTACACCCGATCTCCAGGTCCCTCTGCGGGCTCCCAGCTGTGGGGTGAGGATCGGGCGGTCCCGACTCATCACATGACGTTTCACATTCACTATCCGGGTGTTATAATCTGTTTTGTAGCGGAAGCGGCCTTTGTATTTGTGGTGATTCGGGCAGAGGTGACACACAGGGCGGACACCCGCCTCCGGGGGACACAACATGGCGGCGGGGCCAACAGACGTGACTCATCAGAGGTGGGCGTGGAGTGGGAGGAGCTCGGCGTGTTTATCATGCCCCGTCACATGACACCCCCTCCTCCTCGCCCCGCCCCAATACAACTCGACTTGGCGCCAAATCTCGCAGCGCAGCGCACGCGGCCCTCCAGGCGGAGACATTTTGAAACCCCTGTCCGCGCCCTATTGGCCGCCCGGGGCCCCTCCCCTGGCCGCTCCGCTCCCATTGGCCCGCCCCGCGCGCTCCGCCCCCCCGTGACTAACGGTCGCTCAGGCCGGAGAGAGGAGAGGGATCGGCCGTCATCGGAGGAGGCGGCGGCGGGGGAGGGGAGCCCCGAGCCATGGAGGTCCGACACAAACTTACCTTCTCCCCCAGCGACTGCGAGGAGGAGGACGGGCACAGCACCGGAGACGACTCGGCCTTCCAGGAGAGCGAACCGGGCCGGGAGGAGGACGACGAGGCGGGGAGCCCCCGGGGAGCCGGGCCTGGCCGGAGGACGAGGAGGGCATCGGGGGCTCGCCTGTCAAATCCCCCCGAGGAGGAGGAGGAGGGGCGGGCGGCTACCTCATGAGTCCCGGGTCACCCTACCGGAGGGGGCAACGGGAAGGATCCAGCTCCCCCCTCCCCGACTGTCCCGGGACCCCGCCCCACAAGACCTTCCGCAAGCTGCGCCTCTTCGACACCCCGCACACCCCAAAGGTGAGGCACGCCCGGATTCGGGTCACACCATCTGCTGACAACCCAACACCGGCCACCTGCAACCCCCAGTCACCCGGATACGGGTCACCCCATCTGACACCCCGGTACGGGTCACCTGACACCCCTCTGTCACCCGGATACGGGTCACCCCATCTGCTGACAACTCAACACCGGCCACCTGCACCCCTCTGTCACCCGGATATGGGTCACCCCATCTGACACCCCCGTACGGGTCACCTGACACCCCTCTGTCACCTGGATATGGGTCACTCCATCTGCTGACACCCCAACACGGGTCACCTGAAACCCTTCTGTCACCCGGATACGGGTCACCCCATCTGACACCCCGGTACGGGTCACCTGACACCCCCTCTGTCACCCGGATACGGGTCACCCCATCTGCTGACAACCCAACACCGGCCACCTGCACCCCTCTGTCACCCGGATATGGGTCACCCCATCTGACACCCCGGTACGGGTCACCTGAAACCCTTCTGTCACCCGATACGGGTCACCCCATCTGCTGACAACCCAACACCGGCCACCTGCACCTTCTGTCACCCGGATACAGGTCATTACATATACTGACACCCCGGTACGGATCACCTGACACCCATCTGACACCCCGCTACAGGTCACTCCATCTACTGATACCCCTGTCACCCAAATATGGGTCATCCTGTTATGTTCCCTTACATCTGTCACCTGGAGATGGGTCACCCTGACATCTGACACCCCATTCGGGTCACCCAATCTACTGACACCCCAATAAAGGTCACCTGATACCCCTCTGTTGTCTGTCACCCAAATATGGGTCACCTTATATTTGCTTACAACTGTCACCCAGATACGGGTCACCTGACACTCCTCTGTCACCTATCACCCAAATATGGGTCACTCTGTTCCCTTACACCTGTCTCACGGATACGGGTCACCCTGGCACCCCAGTATTGATCACCCTGTCTACTGACACCCTTCTGTCACCCTCTCACCTAAATATGGGTCACCCTGTTATTTTCCCTTACACCTGTCACCTGGATATGGGTCACCCTGACATCTGACACCCCAATAAAGATCACCTGACACTTGTCACCCAAATACGGGTCACTCTTATGTTCCCACACACCCGGATACAGGTCACCCTGACAGCTGACACCCCCAGTACAGGTCACATGACACCCCTTGGTCACCCTGTTATGTTCCCTTACACCCCGCACTCCCCAAAGGTGAGGCACACCCAGACACGGGTCATCTTGATCTGTCACCCAAATATGGATCGCCCTGTGATGTTCCCTTACACCTGAAGGGAAATGACCTCCCACCCTGAGATGTGCCCCCCCCCCCCAACTACTGACACCCCAATACAGGTCACTGGCACTGCAGTACAGGTCACTTGCAGTGCAGTCCCCTCAGCCCCCCCCCCCATCCCGCTCCGTTCCCTCAGCCCCCCCCCCCCCATCCCGCTCCGTTCCCTCAGCCCCCCCCCCCCCATCCCGCTCCGTTCCCTCAGCCCCCCCCCCCCATCCCGCTCCCCCCTCAGCCCCCCCCCCCCATCCCGCTCCCGTTCCCTCAGCCCCCCCCCCCCATCCCGCTCCGTTCCCTCAGCCCCCCCCCCCATCCCGCTCCGTTCCCTCAGCCCCCCCCCCATCCCGCTCCGTTCCCTCAGCCCCCCCCCCCCATCCCGCTCCGTTCCCTCAGCCCCCCCCCCCCATCCCGCTCCGTTCCCTCAGCCCCCCCCCCATCCCGCTCCGTTCCCTCAGCCCCCCCCCCATCCCGCTCCGTTCCCTCAGCCCCCCCCCCCCATCCCGCTCCGTTCCCTCAGCCCCCCCCCCCCCATCCCGCTCCGTTCCCTCAGCCCCCCCCCCCATCCCGCTCCGTTCCCTCAGCCCCCCCCCCCCCCCATCCCGCTCCGTTCCCTCAGCCCCCCCCCCCCCATCCCGCTCCGTTCCCTCAGCCCCCCCCCCCCATCCCGCTCCGTTCCCTCAGCCCCCCCCCCCATCCCGCTCCGTTCCCTCAGCCCCCCCCCCCCCCCATCCCGCTCCGTTCCCTCAGCCCCCCCCCCCCATCCCGCTCCGTTCCCTCAGCCCCCCCCCCCCCATCCCGCTCCGTTCCCTCAGCCCCCCCCCCCCCCATCCCGCTCCGTTCCCTCAGCCCCCCCCCCCCCCCCCCCATCCGCTCCGTTCCCTCAGCCCCCCCCCCATCCCGCTCCGTTCCCTCAGCCCCCCCCCCCCATCCCGCTTCGTTCCCTCAGCCCCCCCCCCCCCATCCCGCTCCGTTCCCTCAGCCCCCCCCCCCCCATCCCGCTCCGTTCCCTCAGCCCCCCCCCCCCCCCCCATCCCGCTCCGTTCCCTCAGCCCCCCCCCCCCCATCCCGCTCCGTTCCCTCAGCCCCCCCCCCCCATCCCGCTCCGTTCCCTCAGCCCCCCCCCCCCATCCCGCTCCGTTCCCTCAGCCCCCCCCCCCCCCATCCCGCTCCGTTCCCTCAGCCCCCCCCCCCATCCCGCTCCGTTCCCTCAGCCCCCCCCCCCCTCATCCCGCTCCGTTCCCTCAGCCCCCCCCCCCCATCCCGCTCCGTTCCCTCAGCCCCCCCCCCCCCATCCCGCTCCGTTCCCTCAGCCCCCCCCCCCATCCCGCTCCGTTCCCTCAGCCCCCCCCCCCATCCCCTCCGTTCTCCTCAGGACCCCCCCCCCATCCCGCTCCGTTCCCTCAGCCCCCCCCCCCCTCCCGCTCCGTTCCCTCAGCCCCCCCCCCATCCCGCTCCTTCCCTCACCCCCCCCCCCATCCCCGCTCCGTTCCCTCAGCCCCCCCCCCATCCCCCGTTCCCGTTCCCCTCACATCCCGCTCCGTTCCCTCAGCCCGCCCCCCCATCCCGCTCGTTCCCTCAGCCCGCCCCCCATATCCCCGCTCCGTTCCCTCAGCCCGCCCCCCCATCCCGCTCCGTTCCCTCAGCCCGCCCCCCGTTCTCCGTACCTGCAGTCATTCTGTAGGGTTCAGCGATGAGCTGTCACCCCGGGTGATGTCTCTGTATATTGGAGGTGAATGTTTGCTGTAAAATCTGCACATCGGTGTCACTGGTGGGGGGCGCTCAGCTCGTCATGTTGGGGTCACAGCCTTCCTGGGATCATGTGACGGCCATTCTGTCCAATGAAACGAATTGACGCCCAATAATGTGCTAAACGTGACAGGAAATCCCAAATGTGGGGGTTTGTCCCCAGAAATGTAATGGAGGGGAAATCTTCCAATGGGGACGCGGGTCCTGGTGATCAGGGGGGGGGGGGGGGGGGAGGTATTCCCTTTTGCAGGGATTTCCTGTTTTGGTTGTTAAACAGGAAGTGAAGAAATCTCCTTGATGGGGACACTGGTTCTGGTGACCTGCCTTGGGGGGGGGGGGGGGGGGGGGTAGGGGGGGGGGTGGGGGGGGGGGGGGGGGTAAGGTATTCCCTTTTGCAAGGATTTCCTCATTTCCTGTTTTGGTTAAACAGGAAGTGAAGAAATCTCGATGGGGACACAGGAAGTGAAGAAATCTCGATGGGGACACAGGAAGTGAAGAAATCTCGATGGGGACACAGGAAGTGAAGAAATCTCGATGGGGACACAGGAAGTGAAGAAATCTCGATGGGGACACCAGGAAGTGAGTTCTGGATTAAATTTTCCTGTCCGGTTCTCACACCATAGAAATTCGGTCCGGAAGCATTTCTGCATTTTTTTTTGCGTGTTCCAGCGCAGTTTTGATGTGTTCCAGATGCTTTCAACCAAATCCCCCCCCCCCCTTTTTGGGTCCTTTTGGGCCCTGTGCATTTTGTGTTCCAGATGTTTTTTTTGGGGGTCATTTTGGTTCCGGTGTATGTTTGATGCGTATTACTGCGTTCCAGTACAGTTCTGTGTAGGAAAAATGCCGCCTGTTCTACTTTTTTTCCCCTCCCTTTCTGGTACCGGAACGCACCTGGAACCTCAAGCACTAGTGTGAACAATGCCATTGACAACCATATAACCTACTTTCTGTGCGTTTTGGATGCAGAAAAAAATGCACTGGAATGCATGGAGTGTGAACCGGCCCCTATAATAGACTGAAGGGGCTCTTGGCATTTTGCAGCTGCATGGGACTGCGATCCTGTGTGAATGAGCCCCCCCCCACCATTCACCAGCTGTGATGAGGCTGCAGGTTGTGGTACGAGGCGTGCCCGGACCTCGCTCACTCTGCACTACGTTGTTTATGTGGGAGGGGGTTCTGATGACGGGGGGGGGGGAGGTCCGTGGTTCTGTGTGACGGGGGGGAAGGTCCGTGGTTCACCGTGTGACGGGGGGGGGGGGGGAAGGTCCGTGGTTCTGTGTGACGGGGGGGGGGGGAGGAAGGTCCGTGGTTCTGTGTGACGAGGGGGGGGGGGAAGGTCCGTGGTTCTGTGTGTGACGGGGGGGGGGGAAGGTCCGTGGTTCTGTGTGACGGGGGGGGGGGGGAAGGTCCGTGGTTCTGTGTGACGGGGGGGGGGGGGGAAGGTCCGTGGTTCTGTGTGACGGGGGGGGGGGGAAGGTCCTGGTTCTGTGTGACGGGGGGGGGGGTCCGTGGTTCTGTGTGACGGGGGGGGGGGGGGGGGTGTGACGGGGGGGGGAAGGTCCGTGGTTCTGTGTGACGGGGGGGGGGGGGTCCGTGGGTTCTGTGTGACGGGGGGGGGAAAGGGTTCTGTGTGACGTGGTTCTGTGGGGGGGGGGGGGGGGGGTCCGTGGTTCTGTGTGACGGGGGGGGGGGGTTCTGTGTGACGGGGGGGGGGGAGGTCCGTGGTTCTGTGTGACGGGGGGGGGGGGGAAGGTCCGTGGTTCTGTGTGACGGGGGGGGGGGGGTCCGGGTTCTGTGTGACGGGGGGGGGTACGGTCCGTGGTTCTGTGTGACGGGGGGGGGTCCGGTCCGTGGTTCTGTGTGACGGGGGGGGGGTCCGGGTCGGGTTCTGTGTGACGGGGGGGGGGGGGGTCCGTGGTTTCTGTGTGACGGGGGGGGGGGAGGTGGTCCGTGGTTCTGTGTGACGGGGGGGGGGGGGGGGGGTCCGTGGTTCTGTGTGACGGGGGGGGGGGGGAGGTCCCGTGGTTCTGTGTGACGGGGGGGGGGGGAGGTCCGTGGTTCTGTGTGACGGGGGGGGGGGGGAGGTCCGTGGTTCTGTGTGACGGGGGGGGGGGGTCCGGTCCGTGGTTCTGTGTGACGGGGGGGGGGTGGTCCGGTCCGTGGTTCTGTGTGACGGGGGGGGGGGTGGTTCTTGTGTGTTCTGGTTCTGTGTGACGGGGGGGGGGGTGGTCCGTGGTTCTGTGTGACGGGGGGGGGGGAGGTGGTTCCGTGGTTCTGTGTGACGGGGGGGGGTTCTGGTCCGTGGTTCTGTGTGACGGGGGGGGGGGTGGTCCGTGGTTCTGTGTGACGGGGGGGGGGGAAGGTCCGTGGTTCTGTGTGACGGGGGGGGGGTCCGGTCCGTGGTTCTGTGTGACGGGGGGGTGGTCCGGTCTGTGGTTCTGTGTGACGGGGGGGGGGGGGTCCGTGGTTCTGTGTGACGGGGGGGGGGGGGGTCCGTGGTTCTGTGTGACTGGGGGGGGGTGGTCCGTGGTTCTGTGTGACGGGGGGGGGTGGTCCGTGGTTCTGTGTGACTGGGGGGGGGGTCCGTGGTTCTGTGTGACTGGGGGGGGTCCGTGGTCCGTGGTGTGACTGTGTGACGGGGGGGGGGGGGGTGGTTCTGGTCCGTGGTTCTGTGTGACGGGGTTTCCAGGTGTGGTTGGTGATGGCTCTGTGTACAGTGCTTTGAACACGTGGCTGCAATTTGTGTAGAGCCACCTAGTGGCCCCCCCCCCCCCCCCCCCGGGGCCCTATCCTAGTTGTCACCCCACCCCCCTGGTGGTCCAATAAACTCCACCGGCATTTAATCCTACAGGCATGGGGGTTGACTTGCTCAAGGCAAATAGTCTGTGCGCTCTGCAAGGGCAGTTGCTCTGCAGAGCTTTGGAAAGGAAGGGCAGTTGCCCCCCCCCCCCCCCCCCAGGAGGATTTGGAAAGGAAGGGCAGTTGCCCCAACCCCCCCCCCCCCCCAGAGAGGCTTTGGAAAGGAAGGGCAGTTGGCGCCCCCCCCGGAGGCTTTGGGAAGGGAGGGCAGTTGCCCCTCCGGAGGCTCGGTAAATGAGGCAGTGCTTCCCTTTGCCAAGAATAACCAATCGCGTACAAGGAAAATAAAAACCGCATTTTTGCTTGTTTGCATGTGATTGGACGATTGAAGTCAGCAGAGCTTCTGATTCACTAGGCTCTGGGACAGCTGCACTTTGCAGAGTACACCATCTATTTGCCTTTAGTAAACCAACCCCCGTGGTGGGCGGCATAGAATACATGAAGGTGAACCTTTACAACCACTTTCAGTTCATTTTCCTCCCCAGGAGGTTGTCACCCGTAGAGGACTCCGGTATCGGCTGTTCGGCCCCCATAGATCTTCCATCTGTATCTAGTTTGGGTATATGTGGGGTCATCATACATGAGGGCCGGTGAATGGAGGACGGGGGTTTGCACATGCTCGCTATTAGCGGCGTGGTGTTACAATGGTCTGTTTGCCGGTCTGGTCAGATCCTAGCCGTTTGTCCCGTGTGCGGGAGGCGTGTCTTGTTTATACAGGTGGCGGGGCGTTCTCTGGACACCTCCATGGATCTGATCTGCAGGTGGATGGGGGTTGTGTGCAAATATCCATCAATCTGTATTTGTTTGAACTCGGCTTCTATTCTAGTTGAGGTTTTTCTTCCTCAATCTCGTATACTGCAGGGGAACCCTTCAAATGTAGGTGTCTGAGACCCGGTATGGGGCTCAGCGGGGAGAATTCCACTTCCATGGATGGTTGGTGGGAGGAGGACAATGATGGCCAGAATGCCGCTTTACAGCTAAATATATTGGGGGAGATTTACTAAGACTGGAGCACTCAGAATCCGGTGCACCTGTGCATGGCGGCCAATCGGCTTCTATCTTCAGCTTGTTCAGTGAAGCTTTGACAAAACCTGGAAGCTGATTGGTTTCTAAGGAGAGATGCGCCAGGTTTTGCACTCTTTGCTTTTAGCAGATAACCCCCCCCCCCCCCCCCCCCCCCTCCCCACCCCCCCCCCCCCCCCCCCTCCACCAGGGTTCCTCCAGAGGTTTGTGTTGGTCCTGAAAGGTGCACCATCAGATAGCGCAGGGAACCCTTAGATCAAGGCTTCTCCACCACGGTTCCTCCAGAGGTTTGTGTTGGTCCTGAAAGGTGCACCATTCAAGGTAGCTCGGGGAACCCTGAGATCAAGGTTTCTCCACCAGGGTTCCTCCAGAGGTTGGTGTTGGTCCTGAAAGGTGCACCATCAGATAGCTCAGGGAACCCTTAGATCAAGGCTTCTCCACCAGGGTTCCTCCAGAGGTTGGTGTTGGTCCTGAAAGGTTCACCATCAGATAGCTCAGGGAACCCTTAGATCAAGGCTTCTCCACCAGGGTTCCTCCAGAGGTTGGTGTTGGTCCTGAAAGGTGCACTATCAGCTCAGGGAACCCTGAGATCAAGGTTTCTCCACCAGGGTTCCTCCAGAGGTTGGTGTTGGTCCTGAAAGGTGCACCATCAGATAGCTCAGGGAACCCTAAGATCAAGGTTCCTCCAGAGGTTGCTAGGGGTTCCTTGAGCAATATCCATCTCGCAGGTCCCCGCTGACAGATATTTTTATCCATCTGTAAGGGGGTAATTCTTAATGTGTAAGGAACATTCTTCCCACCGACCATCACACAAATGTACCATGACCTGTAGATACAGTAATGTTTAGCAGGGGTTCCTCGAGACTAAAAAGTCATTTCAAGGGTTCCTCTGTGTTGAAAAGGTTGAGAGATTGCTGGAGGAGCCCTAGTGAGGATGGCTGTTCTGTGGCTTCATTGCAGAAATGGGGGGGTCCTTCTGAGGGTGATGCTATCACTAAGCAATGTTGCCTCTTCTAGCAGTGGCAGTTGGTGTGTGCCGCCACCTTGCTTGGGTTGGGGTCATATTTTTGCACATCGCAATTGCTCCCCCCTTCAGCTAATTGCTGGATAGATCAGTAAGGGCTCATTTACATGTTCCTTGCCTTCCAAAGAGCGATCCATGTTCAGATCCCTCAATTGTTGGGTCGGTTGTTCAGGAAGGGGGATCCCTCCGTGTTGGGTCGGTTGTTCAGGAAGGGGGATCCCTCGTTGTTGGGGTCGGTTGTTCAGGAGGGGGCATCCCTCCGTTGTTGGGTCGGTTGTTCAGGAGGGGGCATCCCTCCGTTGTTGGGTCGGTTGTTCAGGAGGGGGCTTCCCTCCGTTGTTGGGTCGGTTGTTCAGGAGGGGGCATCCCTCCGTCGTTGGGTCGGTTGTTCAGGAGGGGGGCATCCCTCCGTCGTTGGGTCGGTTGTTCAGGAGGGGGCATCCCTCCGTTGTTGGCTCGGTTGTTCAGGAAGGAGGATCCCATCAGTTTGGTCTCTAGTTGGGTCAGTTGTCCAGGAACAGGATCCCCCCATTGCTGGGTCGGTTGTTCAGGAAGGGGGATCCCTCCATTGTTGGGTCGGTTGTTCAGGAAGGGGGATCCCTCCATTGGTGGGTCGGTTGTTCAGGAAGGGGGATCCCTCCATTGGTGGGTCGGTTGTTCAGGAAGGGGAATCCCTCCATCGTGTGGACAGCAGACCCTTTTGTAGAGGAATGTAGGAGTTGCTGTTGGATCTTCCAGTCTGTCCTTCCAGCACTTGTCTGACTGAACACGTCTGATCTGTAACACGCTGATTGTGGGTCCGGCTCTGATCCGGATAGTTCCAGCTGCTCCTCGCTCTGTTTATTTTGGTGTCCTCATTGTTGTGGCCGGTCAGGATTGTGCTGTGTATGGGGCTCTATTCCAGAAGTGGTGAATGAGTCAGGTTACTACAAGGCCTTGTTTGGGAGGCTGCTGTGTCCCTTCCCCCCACTGCCCTCTCCTCTGGAATTTGATAGGGTGGGGGAGGGGAGAGCTTCCTATCTCAGGAGCCGTTGAGACCATTCTGTAGTCTTTGATGGCCAAAGTTTAGCTCAGGAACCTGTGTGACCCTCCGGAGCGTTGTGAGCCTGGGGGGTGTCCCCACGGGAGCGTTGTGTGAGCCTGGGGGTGTCCCCACGGGAGCGTTGTGAGCCTGGGGGGTGTCCCCACGGGAGCGTTGTGAGCCTGGGGGGTTGGTGTCCCCACGGGAGCGTTGTGAGCCTGGGGGGTGTCCCC